>RJWJ010019231.1:0-30660 GCA_004363605.1 Indri indri | reverse complement strand
AGGTTTAAAACAGTGCATTGATTGAATCCTGCCCAGACAGTACCGCCACCTTCATTTCTCATCTCCCGCCCTCCCAGCCTCTCCCAGTGGCTCCCGCCCGCTCGGAGACAGGAGGTCGTGGGAACCCCCTGTACTGGTACATGCCTAGCAGCATTGCAAACACCCGTTAATACTCACTGGGGAGCCTTTCCTCAGCTTTTACCATGAATATTTCTTATTAGCCAAATCTGGACGTTTACCAAAAAAACACAAGTCAAGCTACAAGTGATATTTCTTTTCTCTCTTCTTGTTTCTTTTGAAGCCTTAAGAAACAAAAAGTGCGCCATTCCCTGAGGATTAGCACTTTAAATATCATAGCAAATTGTAATTTTAAAGCCAAATCTGGAATCCAGGTCTTTCTGGCCCTCCTAGAGCCAGATCTTACATTATTCAATTCTCCTTAATGACTAACCCAGAAGGGCTCCGACGCACACGTTTGCAACCTGCTTGAAACTCAGTTCCCTCCAGGAGAAAGTGACTGTTCTTACCAGGACCTGAAACCAGCACCCAGAGCTGGTGCCGCTCAAATTCTCCCGGGTGGGGGTGGGGAACCACGTCTGCAGGGCGGGGAAGAGAGAACCACGTGCGGGGGGCCCCTTGTGCGGGGTCGCCTGCTCCGCCCCGGGCTCCTCACTCCACGGAAGCCTGGAGACAGCCCTGCCAGGGAAACACTCTCATCTCCATTTCATAGATGGGGAAACCGAGTCATGAAAAATGAGAGTAATTTTCTGATGGTTGCACAGCCTGCGTCTGTGATTTCCAGACCATTTTTCCCTCCACCAGACCCTGTCAGGCACGTTCAGGTTCCCCATCCCACCGCGGACTCACAAGCTGCCCATCATCCTCCCTGTCTCACAGAGCAGCCGTCCCCAACCTTTTTGGCACCAGGGACCGGTGTTGTGGAAGACAAGTTTTTCATGGACTGGGGCGGGGTGAGGGGGTGGAATTGTTTCGGGATAATTTAAGGACATTATGTTTATTGTGCACTTTATTTGTTACTATTACATTGTAATATATAATGAAATAATTATACAGCTCACCGTAAAGCAGACTCAGTGGGAGCCCTGAGCTTGTTTTCCTCAACTAGACGGTCCATCTGGGGGCGATGGGAGACGGTGACTGATCTGACAGGAGGCGGAGCTCAGGCGGTGATGCGAGTGATGGGGAGCAGCTGTAAATACAGATGAAGCTTTGCTGGCTCACCCGCCGCTCACCTCCTGCTGTGCAGCCCAGTGCCTAACAGGCCACGGACCTGTACAGTCCATGACCCAGAGATTGGGGACCGCGGTTATAGAGGACAACCAGGGCTGCTGCCAGGAGAAAGGGCCTGAGGACAGCGGGTCCAAGTGGTGGCCAGAGGTGGGACCCTCAGCCCCCCGGGAGCTGGGGCCACTGCCAAATTTCAGGTTTTATGCTTATTAAAAAATCAAAGAGGCCAAAACAGGTTATTAAAATGGTGGCACAATTTTAATGTTTATAATAGTAAATAAATGTCTTCACACAGAATAACTGATTTCGCTATGATAAATGTGCTATTCAAAAGAAAATTACAGAACTTATCTTCTGAAGTATTAACTCACAGGGCCCTGCTGGCGAAGTGGCCCACCATGGGCCGCGAGCTTACAGCAGCCAGCCAGCTCCTCTTGCGGATGCCGGTGCAGCCTCATTCAAAGTTGGGACCAAAGTTCTAAACGCAAGGCCCTGCGGCCGAGGCAAAAAGAGTCCCCTGCCCATGCCAGGCCACACACACGTGCACACACATGCACGGTCACCCCACACACACACCATGCCACGCACATGCACATTCACACATGAACACACACACATGCACACATTCATACATGTACATAGTCACACATACAAATCCACTTACACCACATACTATGCCCCACAGACATGCACATTCACACACATGCACACACATGCACGGTCACCGCCCCCACTTACCATGCCACACACATGCACATCACACACATGCACACACATGCACGGTCACCCCCCACTTACCATGCCACACGCATGCACATTCACACACGAACACACACACATGCACACATTCATACATGTACATAGTCACACAAATCCACTTACACCACATACCATGCCCCACAGACATGCACATTCACACACACGTGTACACACATGCGTGAACATACATTTGTGCGCATTCACAGACACACACCATCTGCTGTGCGCGGCGCTGGTGGATGCAGCTGTGAGACACCAACTTCCTGCACTCCCACGCGCTTCCTGCCGGGTGGCCACACCTGGAGCTGGTACCATGGCATCCGTCCTACACGTGCTCAGATCTGGCAAGACTCCAAGATCCCCAGCTTTCTAAATGTAATGAAGTTGCCTCGGATTTCTGGAAAGTACCTGCGTGCCCCCGTCAGGGGACAACCAGCGCCACGGCAGGAAAGAGCAGAAGTCGCCACCCAGACGTTTCACAGGATTATAAAGAGCTCCCAGGGAAATGTGGAGCTCCGCGGAGTCTCAGCTTCAACTTCTCTCTTCTTGCTGATAACTCTTTTTCCTCCCCTCCCCTAGTCTCCTTTCTTTCTTTCCTGTCACGTGAAATGCATCTTTCACGTGAGAGAAAAAGGTTATAGCAAAATTCACATCACAGGTTGCAGTGAGGAAAGCCTGAGGACCCAGCCCCTATTCACGGACAAGCCCAGGAAAATGTCAGCAGAGGTGGTGTCCACGGATTCCTTCATTTCCTCTTTCCTCGTTTTTGTCTGACCTTCCTTTGACAAGGTCAGTGCCATAAAAATTTAGATGCAGGGCGGCCTTTCAGACACGTGGAGCATGTGACATCACCATAGCAAAGCAGGCTGCCGTGTCAGGAACAGTGAGGAGAAAGCGCATTTGCCGAATATTACGTGTCAGGCGTGGCGTGAAGGCCTTTCCATGCACTAATTAAATTAGTTCATCTCGCTGTTATTACTCCATTTCACAGAGGAGAACACTGAGGCTTAATCATCTGGCATTCAAGGTCAAATACAGATGTCATTTCCATGGCCCTGGCACTCCTGGAGATGTCGGCAGGGGGATGTCGGCTTCGCCAAAGGGTCGGACGAGCTGATTCCTGGCGAGGAGACAATGAAGGAGCCGAGACGTGGCACCGAAAGCAAACCCGGAGCGCCCCGTCACGCAGATTTCTAGAACGCTTCTACGACGATAACGAGCACTCCACAGACAAAAACAAACCACAGTGCTAAGAAATGCTAAGAACCTCCAGGAAATCCTAATCTATGGTTTCTTAACCGATTTAAGCTATTGGTTCAAGAACTTTGAGCTTTTTGTTCAGTTTTACCTTCAGAACTGAACTTCATCAATAACTATCACGACAAAATCACCCCAGCCCTTCCCCCCGAGATCACGTCATCGTGGGAACAAAGTAGCTCAAAGCCCGAACCCTTGCAGTCGCCTCCCCTCCTCTCTGACCACGCGGCAGCCCTTGATCAGTCTCCAGATTCACTCTGACGCCAGAGCTTCCAGCCTTGCCCTTGCCCAGCTCCGCTGTCCAAACACCTCTGCAGTCCCCTCTCAGAGGACCTGCCGCCTGCGGTGCAACCCTCCTCCTTCACGGAGGATCATTTACACATACAAATTTCTCCCTCCCGGGGCATCACCATAGTTAGTGAACAGCAATCAAAAAAAAATCAAATAAGAGTGTTTTCCATTTTTCCATCCTACAACGCATCCTTCATGCAAAGAAAGCCTCTTTCTGCACAAATGATGGGAACTAAGGCACATTCCCTGGAACGGAGCCACCTAAGCCTTGGCGACAGGCAATGAAGCTGAGAGGCGTGAACCTTCTCACCGTCTTGGGGAGAAGGCCCCGAAATGCAGGTGGGGGTGGGGGAGAAGAGCTGCATCTCCAGGCCACACCGGTGACACCCAGATGCCGTCTGCATGCCCCAGACCACCACCCCACAGGCTCCTGGACCAGCCTCGATAAACAGGATCCCCTCTCCCCAGCCTGCATCTCCTCTGAGCATCTGAGCTCACGTAGGCCCCGAGCTGGGCACCCCCATTGGAGCCAGTGCTGCCCTCCTGCACCCCACTCCAGATGCACGGTCTGCCCTCAGAGGTGTCCTTTTCCCTCCCCGTCCCCCATCTGAGCCTCCCCGCCTGCCTGGACACCAGTGTCTGCCCTGCAATCAGCCGCCAGAGTCACTATCACAGTAACGTTCCTGACCAGCGGCCTGGCGAGCACGCAGCACACTGTCCAAAGGACCTACTGCAGCCGCGTGCGTGCACCGTCCTCCCCTCCGGACAACGGGGGGACAGGGACGCACCGTCATCACCTTCACACCCCACCCCAAGCCCATGCAAACCCAATGCATGGCTGGCACCCAGCGATTGCTATTGCCATTGTTTCTAATTCTTGCTACACATGGTAAAAAGATCTAAGTAATTCTGAGTATCATAGATCTGTGGTCCCCAAGCCCCAGTCCGTGGCCTGTTAGGAACCGGGCCACACAGCAGGAGGTGAGCAGCGGTCCAGGGAGCAAAGCTTCATCTGTGTTTACAGCCGCTCCCATCGTTCACATGACCGCCCGAGCTCCGCCTCCTGTCAGAGCAGCAGGGGCGTTAGGTTCTCACTGGAGTGCAAACCCTACTATAAACTGCATGCGAGGGATCCAGGTTGTGGCTCCTTATGAGAATCTAATGCCTGACGATCTGAGGGGGAACTGAGGCGGTGATGCTAGCGCTGGGAGTGGCTGCAAATACAGATTATCATTAGCAGAGAGGTCTGACTGCACAGAGACCACAATAAACCAATTGTTTGCAGACTCATATCCAAATCTTACCAGTGAGTGGCAAGTGACAATGTAATAATAATAGAAATAAGATGCACAACAAATGTAATGTGCTTGAATCATCCCGAAACCATCCCCCCACAGTCTGTGGAAAACCTGTCCTCCATGAAATTCGTCCCTGGTGCCAAAAAGGTTGGGGACCGCTGCCTTAAGGTAACAGGTCTGGCCGACTGTAAGTTACAGATTTATTTAAGCATCGGAGAACACTGCCTTCATGCTCCCTCACGCTCCCGCAGCGTCCGGGTTCTCGGCTTCACGGGAATGCCCGAGAGAGGTCCTCACTCCGATTGCTCACCCCAGAGACCCTTTGAGCGGTCACTTGAAACCGTGAGAACGTTACTAAGAACGGGTGATGGGACTTCCTCTGGAGACACAGCCAGTCACCAGTGGGAAGAGAAGCAAAGATCGTGCGGACCTGGCAGGAAAGGCGAGGAGCGTGGGTTTGGAGCTTCCCTGGAGGGACATCCAGGCCTGGAGGCAGGGCCCCCCCAACAGAGCCCGGGAGGGAAACAGAGGCAAACAGCATAGCGCTACGGCAGGACGTCACTTCCGTTCCCCGACCACAGCGGGAACAGAGGGAGAGCAACAGGGCCCCTTCCCACGCCAGGGCTCAGTCCCGGCTGGCTCCTGCTTACCCTCCTGGAGCCTTCAGACAACAGGATTCTCAACGAGGAGAAGGAACTGCTAAGCAATGGAAGTGAGGCTCGCGGGTCCCTGACCACTCCGGTGTCCTGCAGAACACCCGCCGCAGTGGACACTCTCGCTCCCATGGCCAGGCCAGCAGGGCCTCTGCCCCAGCTCTAGGGTCCCAGGTGACCAGGTGACAGTGGGACAGAGTCCAGACCCCTCACCATCCCACATGCAGCACAGGTGACCAGGTGACCAGGTGACGGTGGGACAGAGACCAGACCCCTCACCATCCCACATATGGCACAAGTGACCAGGTGACCAGGTGACGGTGGGACAGAGTCCAGACCCCTCACCATCCCACATGCAGCACAGGTGACCAGGTGACCAGGTGACGGTGGTGCAGAGACCAGACCCCTCACCATCCCACATATGGCACAGGTGACCAGGTGACAGTGGGGCAGAGCCTGGACCACCCCACATACGCCACTGCCCCTATAGCGCACACACACACGTGCACGCGCACCCCCACCCCGCTGCACCCCAGCAAGTAGAGGAGGCCATCTTCCTGGGAAAGGCCTGGAGCTCGCCGGGGTGAAGCCCCTCCTCCCTGGACCCAGGGCCTCGAGGGTTCTGCCTCAGCTTTCTTCTAGGTAAACAAGGACAGCAGCGGTCACGCTCCACCTGACGAAGGCCCTGAGGATAAGTTGCCATCAGAGTCCCCATGGGGACACCCTGTGGGGACTCCGTGCATTAAGCAGTTTCAAGGGACGGAGAGAGAGGATGCGGCAATGTAGCAAGAGTCACTTCCAACAACTCCCTAGGAAAGGGAGTGGGCTGTGTGCGCCTTCAACACCAAGGGCAAGACGGAGAGAGGCCCTGGCCGTGGGGCAGCCCCCACAGACCACGCATCTGTGTGTATGTGGCTGTCGCTGCCAGGGAACAAAGGAAGAGGTGGCAGAGCAGTCCCTTTAGGGGAAGGCGGCCAGGTCGCACACGCAGGGCCGACATTTAACGACAGTTATCTGCGCCAGGAGCTTTCATTGTTCACTCTAAGCCGGACCTTTCTTCTTCCCCTCGTTCCCGACGCCCGTACGTGTGCGGTAGCACACACACACACAGAAGCACACACGCACGTGCATACGCACAGAGATGCACACACACGTGCGCACCAGCACACACAGGTATGTGTGCGCATCAGCTCACAGTGCATGCACATACGTGCACACACATGCACTCATGTGTAGACACCAGCGACACACACATGCCTGCACACGCCAGATCTTCTTGTGGCTGGAGAGAGACTCACGAATAGGTTCCTACCCTGCGCCTGGCCAGCTGATGGCCTGTGGCCTAGACTGGACTCCTCGCAGGCCACGAGGAGGAGGAATGTGGAACCAACACCCCGCTAACTTAGTGTTCATGGGCCAAGCTCATCCCCCCTCTTTCCTGGTGAGACGTAACCACGCGCACCTACTCCATCCAAACTCGGACCTGTCATCATGACTACAGATCAGCGCTGCTGGACAGGAGGAAAAAGGCAAAACACAGCCCGTTTCTGTTCAGAGTTTATCAGAAACTTGGGACTCCACAGCTTCCGAAACAGAGAACGTAGCCTAGTCAGGTCGAGGTTTGCACAGGGCTCCCCGAATCACATTTGGAACCATGAACAAAGCTCCCCGCGGTACAAGCGTGGGCTGTGGCGCCAGGCGGACTTGGATTCGCTGTGCGGCCTGTCCCTGCTGGCGTGTGACCTCGGGCTCGTGGGCAGGGCACACAAACGCTAAGCCTCTGCTTCCTCGGCTCTAAAAATGTCAATAAAAATGCCCACCTCGTGGAGTTGCTGAAATAATTAAACACATTAGGTAACACGTTCAAGGTTCCCAGCACAATTTCTGTCGCACCGGGGGGCTGAATGTGGCCTCCCCCCGTGCTGTCTGCGGGAGGAAGCTGCTCCGCGGGGAGGACGCAGGAAAACCGCACAGGACCCGAGGTCTCCTGTGCCCTCCCGGCCTGCAGGAAGGCCGGGGACGCTGGAGCGGAAGCAGGTTTCCTCCACTTTGTCTCCCCGACCCCCAGGGCCGCGTGACTAACCTGCTGCCCAACAGCCAGAAGACCCCCACGTCCACGTTCTCCCAGCCCACGTGGCCTGTGGCTGGAGGCCGTCGGGGGCCATTTGTGAGCCCTGAGAGCTCGTGTGCTGCTGTGTGCTCTGCTGGCAGAGCCTGGTCTTATATTTTCCTGTAATAAACAAACGCTAATTTGAAGCCCGACTCTCTTCTTTCCCCATCCTTTGGTGTTCAGGGAAACAGCCACTAGGAGGTGCGTTTCCTGTTCCTCCCAAGTTTCAATCACTCTTTCCAGGACTGTGGACCAGTTCAGCCTGCACTCACGGGGCGCCCGCAGCAGCCATGCACAACCTGGGGGTTCCGAGCTGCTCACTTCCGCCCGCCAGTTCCCAACCCGTCCAGCTCCCAGCCCTGCCCACGTGGAGCTGCGGCGCATCCGCCATCAGGGAACCCACCTGGTGGTCACAGGTCTCTGGTGCAACCCCCAAGGGCTGGTCTGTTGATCACCACCCTGAGGCCCAGGACTCAGGGCAGGGCTCCCCGCAGAGGGTGCGTCCTGGCATCCCATGCTGGGATGGGTGACCTGGGGCTGGAGCCTGCAGGTAGAGCGGGGCTACCTGGCATACAGCTCTTCCCCCCATGTGGCCCCTGGCTCCCCAGCGCCTCCCCCCCAGCGGATGGAATGGACTTGCTCACGTGGCAGCGTGGGCCCAAGAGCAAAAAGGAGGCTGCCCAGGTCTCCTGTGAGCTTCCTGCTGCCACACCGACTGGTCAGGGCAGTCACGGGCCAGCCTGGGTCCTCGGGAATGGCCCTCCACAAACCACTCCTCAGGCAGCTCACCACGTCTGCCCTTCACACGGATGTCAGACCCAACTCCCAAAATCCTGTCTCCTGGTGACACACCGCCTGGCGCGGACTGAGGAAAGGCCCCTTTAGCACCGACTCAGCCCTGGGAGGTCAGCCAACGAATGGACTTCACGGCCAGACAGACTCAACCCCCGGGTCTGCCATCACCCAGCTGTGCAACCTGGAGCAAGGAAATAAACCTCTCTGAGCCTCAGTTTCCTCAACTGTAAAAGGCCTGTGATTGAACACACCCCCAGGGCTGCTGGGAAATTAACCGAAGCCATTTCTGTAAAATACCTGTGCTTGGCAGCCCTCAATTACTGGAAACTATCATTGCCGGTGGGATTGTCCCACCGCCATTTCGGCAAACGTCACTCCAAACACACTCTGATTCCAAAATGGGACCTGGATTCATTCATTCATTCAAATATTTGGGGACACTTTCTCTGAGTCACTCAGTTGGACAGGCAAGTGACAATGCCCAGGCAGCTCACGCTGGAAAGATTGTGCATGGCTGCTGCGTGGAAGTCCTGGCACCCTCACTGCTGCTGTGTGGCCCCGGGCAGCTGTGTGACCCTCTCTGTGCCTCTGCTGTAACACGGGAATGTCATTAGCCCCTCAGGACTGAATTAGAGATGTACGCTGACTGCGTGGAGCAGGGCCTGGCATGTAGTAAATGCTCCAGTGCATCTGTCGTCATCGGCGTGTGATAGAGAGGAGGACGGTTCGTCCCAGGTTCCCCTCCGACCTCTGCCCCTTCTGGCCAAAGGCGCCCCGGGCCTGGCGCTGTCCTGTGCGTGCACGCGGCTTCCCGAGGCGAGCTCCCGGTGCCCGGCTGAATCCGCGGTGGGAGGGGAGCTGGGCACAGGGACAGGAGCAGCGCGAGGAGGCCCTGACTGGCAGCTCACCCTCGCTCCTCCCAGGCGTCCTCATCGAGCGCACTCTCGGACCCCTGGCCCCTGACCCCTTCCCTGGGAGAGGAGCGTTCCCATCAGCACCACCAGAGCCTCCATTGCTGTCCCTGGTGAGACCTCCCACGCGCTTCCATCTGGATGCACATCCCTGATCTGGTGATTTACTCCGCTCGAGTCTGTCGGGCTGCCCTGCAGCCTCGTTCCCAGGGACTTCGATCCCTCAGAGCCCGACTTGGATTTATTGTGAAAAACGTCCCTGGACTAGGAATTGCCTCGTTGTCCTTTACGGGGAAGATGGATGCCCCAGGAGCCGTGCCCGCCGTCTGCGCTCAGACTCCCCAGGGAGCCAAAGCCCCGTGTGCGGGTCCTCAGAGCACCGTGACAGCCATGGGCCGCGGTGGCAGGGGAAGGCAGGGTCGCACCAGAACCGCAGGACAGCAGGACCGGGGACCTCCAGAGACCAGCTCGCCAGGCCCCCGCCTCGCACTTCCAGCCGGAAGACCCAGACCTCCGGGAAGCTCCGCACGGCCTCGGCCAGGGGCCTGGCCAGGAGCAAGTGGGAGAGGCCGGAAAGGGGCCTCACTGCGGCCCGGACTGCTCCGGTCCAGGGCCACTCTGTCACCAGGCCACGAAACACCAGAAACGTCACCGGGGAGGGGAAACCCAGCTCACCTGGCTCACGGGAGTTTCCGTCACCCGTTAATGAAGCGAACCAGGCCCTTCTCGCACTCTGGTCGAACACCAGGGGCTTTCCTCCCGGTCCCCCCACACATCTGCCCGCGAGCCTGGCCAGTGGCCTGGTGCCCCCCGCCCAGCACGAGACCCAGCGCAAACAGCCCCCAGCATCTGCTGAACGGGTGGACAGAGGGACAGATGAGTGACATCTGCCGAATGGTGGACACAGGGACAGATGAGTGACATCTGCTGAATGGGTGGACAGAGGGACAGATGAGTGACATCTGCCGAACGGTGGACGGAGGGACAGATGAGTGACATCTGCCGAACGGTGGACGGAGGGACAGATGAGTGACATCTGCCGAACGGTGGACGGAGGGACAGATGAGTGACATCTGCCGAACGGTGGACGGAGGGACAGATGAGTGACATCTGCCGAACGGTGGACACAGGGACAGATGGGTGACGGGTGTGTTCAGGTAGATGAAAGCGGCGCGTACATGTCTCCTCCGAGAGGTAACCGGGTAACCGTGTGGTGACCCTCCGTGGAGCCTCCCCCGCTCCTGCTTTCCTTCCGTTTGGTCACTGTCCTCGTCCTCACTGGCAGCCCCACCTCGGGGGCAGTCGGGACCAGGGCCCGGCGGTGTTTCTGACGCTGGAGGACACTGCGGAGCTGGGGACATCCCCGGGGCCCTGCTCTGTGGTCTCCCAGCCGCGCGGCCTTGGGCCAGTTAGTGACTCCCCCCCAGAGTGGTCGTAAACGGCACCAACCCCGTGTGGTCACTGTGAGGGACAAACCAGGTCACAAAGCGCTTAGTGCGGCACAGTCCACAGCTGTCTGCGCTGTGTCGGTGTTGCTGCCGTCGCACACTCACCGTTGCAGCCGTGGCGTCCTAGGGTCTCGGCATGGCAGCGTGAGCGCCGTCGTGGGGGACTCGACAGGGCTGGAGCTTCGAGAGGGGCCGGGGGGACGGAGAGAGGCTGGGCACAGCCGACGTTTAGCGTTGAGTCTAGAGAGATGTTAACCTCTCTCGGCCACTGTTTTCCCATCTGTAAAATGGGGATGATTAAATCTATTCTACCAGGTTATTACAAGTAAGACAAAGAAACACCAGGCTGTGAAGGGGCTTCCCAGCCTGAGAGTCAGGACACTGGGTGAGGTCGGGTGCCGCGGAACTACCCTGCTCCACCTGCGACGCGCACACGACTTCCGGGGATTGCGGGGAAACGCAGGTTCTGATTGCGGAGGTCTGGGCAGGGCCTGGGGTTCTGTTGCAGGTCCAGGGCCACACTGCCCAGGCCAGAACACCGGCCGGAGCAGAAGCTGCCGTCCCTGCTGATGTGGCACGTGCTTGGAAGGGAGGGAGGGAGGTGGGGAAGTGCCACAGAAACCCAAGTCGACTTGTGGTGCCGGCTTCAGGCGACTGTGAGTGCGGTTTGGTTATGAGATGCTACCAAGGAGCCAGTGGCTGGGGTGTGTGAGGGTCCCTGTCCCCTGCTCTGCAGCGGGTGGAGAGGTCTGGGACAGCCCGTGTCGGAGCGGAGCTCCCAGGCCTGGGAAAGGCCCAGGGCACTTCCGACGCCAGACGGCAGGTTGGAGGCGCCGTTACCCGGCGCTCGGGCCGCACGCCGGTTTCGCCCTCCTGATTTCTTAATCTAACAAGAACAGGGTTTTCCCAGAGTTAGTTTCTGCCTCTTCAGTTTTTGAAAACTAAATATATGTTCTTCTATTCTGTTAAAATAATGGTCAAGTAAACCTTCAAACAGCCTCTACGCCCCTCTCTGGGCCCGGGAAGGCCGCGGTTGAAGGCTGGAAGAGAGAGACAACTTTATCCAGTGCACGTCTGGAATCCAGCCACGATTTCCCACCTCACCTGCCGCAGCACACCCGCAGTTTCCAGCCGGTTTCCCTCCGGAACATTCCCAGTCCACGTTTTCTCAGTTAGAATCGCGAGTACATAATTACATCACAGTCAATGGGAAGAGACTTTCCCGAAAACAGCCTTTTCTAATACAAAGCTAATTTGAGTCCCTGCCCACGACCTGCCCAACGTCTGGGCTAGTCATAAATTCCGCCTTTGTGTGCCCCACGCCAGCCACGGAGGCCCCATCCACCTGCGCCCCGCCCGGTTCTGGGTCTGACCTCCTCGCCCCACCACGCCGCCCACCTCCCGAGCCCCGAGATCCACATCCTTCCCCAGCAGACCGCGACCCTGCAGGATCCTGCCTCCCACCTGTTCCCCTGGGTACGCGTCCCCTCTGGCTGAAGACTTCTCTGCTGAGCTCAGTCCTGAGGCCCCGGGAAAGGACGCCCCGCTGCCCTGGCAGCTGGCACAGTGCAGCTCACCAAGCCTCCTGCAGCAGCACCCACCCCTGTGTGCACACGAGGGCCCTGGATGCCTGAGGACGCCTGCGCCTGGGCGCTGCCCCCAGGAGGCCCCGGACGTGGCCAAGTGGCCGTGTGCTCAGGCCCCAGACCCTGTCCACGGCTGCCGGGCCACTGGCATCTTAGCCCTGGGCCATCACCTCGGACTTTCTCACGCAGATGTTTGCGTTCAGATATCAGGGTTCCCGAGTAACACAGATCTGGATCTCTCTTCTCTGTGGGACCCAGTGAGGTATTTCATTTTGACTTTTTTCCAGGTGATCCATAAACATGATTTTTCCTGGCTCGGCCGCCTGCAGCAGAGGTTGCTCACCACTCCCAGCCCTCCCCTCTCTGCCCCCCACCCACTTGCCCATTTGTAACGCTACAAAGACAGGCCCACTTAGAGCTTGCAAAGTCAGACGGGGCCTGGGGGGCAGAGACGATCCAGTCGGGAGCTTTGATCAAGGACTGTAATCTCAGTGTTTCCCAGGCCTCACGGGACCCAAATTGACCGGCCCCAAGAATGTCCTGAGCCCGGTCCGTGGTAGACCTGCCCTAATAACAGACCAGGATGGTGCACAGGTCGAGTGTCGCTTACTGATAACCGAGTGCCCCTCGGGTACTCAGGAAACATCTTGACCTTCTCTCGTGTAACTTAGTTTTTAATGTTTATTTACGCAGTAAACCTTAAAATATTTTAAATTTTAACGAAAGCAATAAATGAATGTATCTAACATATAAGAGCACGAGAAGGCTCATGGGCAGGAGGAGAGGGAGCAGGGAGGGAGAAGGCCAGGCCCCCCCACCGCCCCCCGCCCCGCCCCTCAGAGGAAGTCCCTGCACCTGGTGCTCACTCGGTTCCGTGCGCGTGTCCGGATCTCCTGAAGGTCCAGCTGTGTCCTGGTCAGGTTTAGACACTGTACGTGCCCACTGCGGTCAGTCGGAACTTGCCGGCAGCTCCCACGGTTGGCTCAGCCTTTGAGCTGTGCTTTCCCCCATCCAACTGCAGTGACAAGCAGGACACCCAACGCCCTCCACGGCCTGCGCGTGGCAGCCCCACGTCCCCCTGCCAGAGCTGCTCCTGAGGGGTGTTGGCATCTTCACCCTGCCCTGCCCGACTTGGCGGCTGGACCCTGTGCTCACCGGGTTGAGGCTGGTACCACGTCTGGTTTCACTCACAGTCACGTCTCCGGTGCTTCGACCCCAGAGTCCAGGGAGCTGAGAACCAGCTAACCTGCGTGAGTTCGCCCGAGTTAATCCCTGCGACAGGTAAACCCCACGGTGTCACTGGTGTAAACACATCGTCTGTGTCTCGCTTCTCACCTGTACCCGAGGGTGCGCAGGCCCCGGCCCTGCCATCTCGGGCACCGGACTCCACCTCACTGGTCGGCCCAGGCAGGGTGCAGGGGAGCCGCCGGGTGTCTTCGTGCCGGGCCTGCATGTGCCACAATCATTTCCACTCACATGCTCGGGACGGAACCTGTCACATCGGCGCGCCCAGATGCGGAAGAGGGGACAGTAGCCTGGGTGGCATCCGCTTTTTAGCCGCTGGCTGTGCCCACGCACCTGCACCGCCTGGACGACGTACACTGACTGCCGCGGGCCCGGTGGTGCCCGAGCCTGTGCGCCTGTCCCGGGATGCCCCGCACACGCAGGGGACGCCAGCACCAGGAGAATGCCCTCGTGTCCGACCCAAGTGGCCCTTCCTTTCTTGCATGGCCCGTTACTAGAACCACCCTCGTTTTGTGAAACCGTATCGGGGCCGTGTCTTCAGCATGCTGTTTGCCCTGGGATTTCCGGCGGCCTGCTGCTTGCTGACAAAGAGGGAACAGGGACGGTCTCCACCGTCTCCCAGTTACGCTGTCACTTCTCGCGTCCCGTGCACTGCTTGGAATCTGCTCCATGTTTCTTCCGCAGTTATCATTTTTGTGAACTTGTTTTAACTATTCCAGCTTGGACCTGTTGCTCCACCTTTGGGCCTTGCTTTGGCGAGGTCGACTGGGCGTTGATGCTGTTTTGTTTTTCTTCTTTAATTGAGTCTCTTTTCTTTTCCCTTCACCCTCTGCCTTTACCGTGTCCTTGCATCTCCCAGCCCCTCAGCCTCCCCACTAACCTCCCGTGCGTCCTCCTCCCCAGGACACCCGCCCGGGCCCCTCCAGGGCGCACTATGTGGCCAGCGGGGCAGCTGCACCCCCGGGACCCTGGGACTCGCCGTCCCTCCTGCAGAATCCGACCCAGTTCCTGTTTTCCTATCCACTGCCCATCTCTCGTGCCCAGGTAACTCCTGAGGAAGGGTGCCCGGTTGGCACCGTGCAAACACGGGTTGGGGAGAGTCAGCACCACAGGCACCTCGGGCTGCTCCCGGGGCTCCGTGGTGTCGCCTCTTCGTCTGGACATGTGGCTGCAGGCTCCGTTCCCTCCACCCCCTTCTCTGCATGAATGTTGTAGGACAGTAAAAAAGTCTAGTGAAAAAGAAAGCGTCTTGGGACCCTTCTAAGTCATTGCGTGTCTGAAAATCATATTAACTGATAAACGTCCAGATGTGGAATTTAGGTTGAATTTAGGTTTAGGTTGAAAAACTTTTTTCATCAGACCTTGAAAAATATTATTCTATCGCCCTGAAGAATGCTGCTATGCTGTGTGGCGGCTGAAGATCTAATGCCAGTCTGATTTTAATTTCTTTGTAGCTGAATCATGTTTTTCTTTAAGAAATATTTTAGTCTCTCTTCAAACTTGGTGTTCTGAATTTTTGCAATAATGTGTCCAGGTATTTTTAAAACTCCATCCAGCTTAGCAGTGCACAGGCTTCTTCCGTGTGAACACTTGAGTCTCCCTGACGCGTTCAGGAACTTTTCTCCTACTCTTTCTTTGGGAATTTTCTCTACTGCATTTTCTCTGTTTTCTCCTGAAGCATCTATTAGCTGGACGTTCCATCTCCTGGAGGGTCCTTTGGTTCCAGTATCTCTTCTATTACTTATCTCCTTTTGTGTGCTACTTTCTGGAAAATTTCCCCTTTATTTTGATTTTTTTTTAAATTTTAGTAATCACATTCCAGGTTTCCAGGAGCTTTTTCAAGGTACAATTGTTCGTTTCTCATAGTACCCTGTTCCTGTTTTATGTCCACATTACATTCTTAAATCTCTCTGAGGATTCTAATTATTGGAGAATTTCATTATTTTTTTCTAACTTGTTTCCTCATAGGCTATTTTTTTCTATTTGTTTATTTTTTAGCTTTATGGATTGCTGATGGGCAAACTGTGCTTTAGGGAAATGAGCTGGAGGCCCCTAAATGTCATCATCTGAGGATCTTTAAGGTGCCAAAAACTCACACACCCTGCCCTGGATCTCCCCAAGATGGTCCTTGCCAAATCCTTAGAGAAGAGTGATGTCGGCCCGTCAGCCAAGCACTGAGCCGTCACTGTGTTCTGCAGGGAGGGATGAGCAGAGCTGACCACCCCAAACACATTCGGTTCACCCCCAGTGTCCCCCCAACTCCTCCTCCATCCTGGCCGCCACCCCTAAGCTGGAGCAGCTCCCTGCGCCCACACGGCCCTCCTCCCGACGCCCACCCGTCCACGCCGGGCACAGCTCTGCTTCAGCAAGGCCCTTCCTCCATCCACAGACCCTCCTCCAGACGAGTGTGCAATGCTCTCATTTCCTGCTGACACCTCTCCCTCAGGCTTGTACCTTTTAATTCTTTCCCTACACCCTCTTAAAGAATCTAGGAGGCAGAGGAGATGAGCGCCCTGCTTGATCGGTTGTCTCGGACCAGAAGTCTAGCAGCCCTTTCAAAGCACTGTTGACAGGTGCCTCGGCCCTGCCTGGGGCTTGGGGGGGTGGGGGGCGCGGGGAGGGGGCACTGAGGAGAGGAGGTGAGAGAAGTGGGCGTCCAGGCCCCCAGCTGCAGTGATGCCCACGGGGTCTGGGACTGGGAAGGTGCACAGTCAGCGTGTCCTCCTGGCTCAGGGAAAAGAAGGAGCAGAATGTATCTCAAGAGCTCGGCAGTGTACGTGGTGTAGGGTTTGGTTGCAGGTTTGTGGACTTCATGATCCCTAACTGGAGAGCCCCTCACCCTCCAGACCCTCACACCGGTCATGATGCCTATGTAAGGCATGCATGCCTTACACATGCAGTGGATCCGAGACTGTCACACGTGTGTTGAAACACATGCAGACCGATGCCCGCCTGCAGCTGTGAAGGCCTGTGCTGTCCTGTGACAAGCACCTCTGGGAAGCCCTGGTGCCCCTGTCATGATGATACCAGTACAGGACTTGACCTGTGTCCATTTGGCTCCAAATTTAGGGCCCTTCCAAGTACATCACAGCTGTCTCCAAATATCACATTGACCCCACTATAATACCACACACTGGGCTAAGACCATGCAAATAGCACGCAGACACCGTGCCAACGCCACATGAACACCAGCTGCAGGCGCCCAGTAGGTGCAGAAGTTAAGGCGTCCGTTGCAGATGAAACGCCTCTGAAAGCATTCAGGATGTGAACGCCCGCAAGCCCGCGCTCTGTTCTCGTATGAACTGAGTCCAGGTTTCACTGGTACAAACCAGCGTGTGCTGAGGCGCAGGCAGCAGATGGTGTGATTCAGTGAGCTGCTCGCGCGCGCCCGGAAGCTCCCCTCCGTGTGTGGATCAGACACTAGATCCTGCAGAGTCTCTGAAGTCTCTCCCAGGCCCCGTGAAAATGCTCCTGCCAGGGGCCACCAAGCTTCAGTGTAACTCAGCAAAAGTAGCCCAGCGACAGCTCTCGGGGTGGGCACCTTGACATACTTGGATATTATTTTTAAAATGCAATAACAGACACACCTGTGTCCATGTCACATTCCACATATAGCGATACTCCAGTGGAGACCGACAGCCACCGCGTCACACCCTGGGTACCACACACTGTTCCAGCGCCGCTGGGCTGATCTGATGTCTCCAGGGCCTCCCACATTTGATACGTGCTTCCTTGTCACTTCTTTGCTTTGACACCAAGTCCTACGTCCACTTCAGTGGGGAGCTGACAGTCCATTCGCAAAGGCTGTGGTGTCCTGACCACGCGCAGCAGCATGCTGGGTGCTAGAGGGAGGACGATGGAACCGTTCCATCCCTCGACCATGAGGTGGCTGCGCAGGTGATAAAACTCCACAGAACTGGCGCACCCCGCACAAATAAGCAGAAACAAAACCGGGAGCTCTGAACAAGACTGGCGGTTTGATTATTCTGGTGACGGGCACACCAAAAGCCTTGACTTAAGCATTATACAAGGTATCCTTGTAACAAAAATACTTGTACCCTCTTAATATTTTGAATTAAAAAATAAAATAAAAGACTGTGGGTCTGTAGCAACGTGGCTATCCTGGTTGTGACATTAGACTGCAGTTTTACAAGCTGCTACAGAGGGGGTCTGGGGATGAGTGCCCGAGGTCTGTCTCTGTTCCTTGTCAGGAGCACATTGAATCTACATCAAAGCAACATGCTGAGAAGTGGGGGAGGGGCAGACTTCTGTGACTTTGCCCTAGTGAGTCTGACCCAGGTGGGTGTGAGTGACGGACGCCTGGGGCTTCGGCGGCCAGCTAGGGTGACAGCCCCGTCCAGAGCACTCCCCCCCGCCCCCCAGCTGTCTCCTCTCCT
Organism: Indri indri; assembly: GCA_004363605.1. Lineage (NCBI taxonomy): Eukaryota > Metazoa > Chordata > Mammalia > Primates > Indriidae > Indri > Indri indri. The sequence goes on along the minus strand of RJWJ010019231.1, from coordinate 12,662 downwards.
CCTCCCTTCCCGGGAGGTAGGAGCAGCAGCTTCCCAGGAACGCCTTGAACGGAGCACGGCACACCTCAGCTGTCGCTAATCTAATCACGCAGGTGACTGACTGCCTTCGTTTATACCACCTGGTTTCTTAAAGGAGCTTCCAAACATTTTAACCATCACACAAATCAAAACACGGGCAGACCTGCCTTCTCCACGGTGACCCTCCTTGCTTAATTAAACCACATCTAACAAGTGATCCGGACGGGCTGCGGTGTGCTGTTTCCCCGAACCCGGTGCCACGAAATCCCACCGACAGAGCGACCTGCGCCGAAGCAGATTCACTTCTCGCCTCCTCAGGCTGATCCTACTGCTGTCAGACGCACAATGTCTGGGACTGATGGGACTCAAGGGCGCGGCGACAGTCAGAGGGAAGGCGGCGACTGGCAGGCAGGAGAGTGCACTTTTAATTGCCTGCGGATCTCAATTGCAAAAATGATACTCGTGTTCTGTCAAAGTTAAAGGATGATGAATAATTTTCCTCTGTGCACTTGGCAGAGTGGTGCTCAAAACTGTGATAATAATAGTACCTTGTCTTTATAGACTCTTTGCTCCAAAGAGTTCAGCATCTTCCAGAGACTGCTTCCATTTATCTTTCAATACTGCTGTAGAAAGAAGAAGTAATATGAGTGGGTCAGATTAATATACCCCCATTTGACAGGGGGTTAAACTGAGATTGGTGATGAAAAGTCTGACATTTCACTCGGTGGTCAAGCCAGGGCGAGATTCAAATTGCCATCAGAGACTGTATTTGTCCAGCAATCAACTCCAGCTGCCATAACAAACATCTCAGCGTCATAACCTAATAAAACCTTACTGCTGCTCAGGTCACAGTCAGATATTGTCCAGGCAGCAAGCCAGGCACAGCTCCTCCATGCAGCAAATCTGGGACGCAGGGATTCTCCACCTGTGGACCAACTAGAGCACCCAGGGAGCCCTTTGCTGACCCTGCACATTCAGCCGGCCAGTGGGCACAGACCATGGCAGGAAGGACTGCACGGCATTTTCAGGCAGGGCCTGGAAGTTGTACACACCATGGCACCACACACCAGAGTTTATTGTCTCACAGTCCCAGAGGCTGGAAGCCTGAGATCACGGTGCCAGCACAGTCCAGTCCTGGGGAGGACACCTCCTTGCTGTGTCCTCAATCAGAGAGCACCTGGTCTCTCTCATAAAGGCTCTAGTCCCACCATGAAGACCTCCCAACCGTACCCTTCTGACCTCATCTGAACCTAATCACCCCTGTGAAGTCCCCACCTCCAAATACATTGGGGGTTAGGGTTTCAACTTATGAATTTGAGGGACACAATTCAGTCTATAGCACAAGCATAGGCTTTGAAAACTGAACTGATGCTAAAATCTCTTCCCAAAGAAGACGAGTCTGCACTGTGGTCTGAACCCAACATTCTCCAGAAGATTTAAATCAGAGTTTCTCAATTTATGCCCTGTTGACGTTTGGACAGGGTAATTCTTTGTTGGGAGAGACTGTCCTGTGCATTGTAGGATGCTTAGCAGCATCCCAGGTCTCTATCAACTAGATGCCAGTGCCACCCCACAGCTGGGACAATCAAGATTGTCTCCAGACATTCCCAAATGTTCTCTGTGGGGTAAAATCACTCACGGTTCAAAACCACTGATTTGAGCAAAACTCAGCATCTCATAACATAATATTCAGTATGTTTAGGCTATAATCCAAAATTATTCAACATACAACGAACTAGGACTATCTGACCAATTCTCAAGGTTAAAGACAATCAACACATGCCAGCCTTGGGAGGCCCCAATGTCTGAATTATCAGACAGGATTTTAAAGCAGCTACTGTAACCATTCTCCATGAGTAAAGGTGAACACTCTTGAAACAAAGAGAAAGATATATGGCCTGCAGAGAGAGAGAGACTATAAAAGAAAATGGAAATTTTAGAACTGAAAAAACACTAGAAGAAAAAAATGCAAGGAGGCTTCAATTGTGGAATTAAAATAACAGAAAAAAAAAAAGTCAGAGACGTGGGAGATAGGTAAGTATAAATTATCTCATTTGAAGAACACAGAGGGAAAAAGGAACATAGCCTCAGAGAGCAGAACAATTTCAATCTCCCAACACAGAAAACTCCCAGTCCAGACAGTTTTACTGACAGATTCTACCAAACATTTAAGAGATAATTAAAGCTAATCCTACACAATTGCCTCCTGAAAACAGAAGCGGGAACCATTTACAACTCACCGTATGAGGCTGGCATTGCTCTGATGGAACAGCAAAGAAAACACAATATAAGAAAATAGCAGATAAATATCCTTCATGAACATAGATGCAAAAATGCTCAAGAAAACATTAGCTAATAAAATCCAGAAGTATTTTAAAAGAATAGCAAATCAAGACAAGGGGCTTTACCTGAGCAGGTAAGGTTGGTCGCACTTGAAAATCAGTGTGATCAGCCACAGTGACAGACTGAAGAAGAAAAACACAGAAAAGGCACTCAGTAAAATGCAATATCCATTCATGATAAAAATTCTCACATAAGTAGGAAGAGAGAGAACTCCTCAACCTGACACAGGGCATCTACAAAATACTGAGTATGGCCATCACACTTAATGGTCAAAGACTCAGTGATTACCCCCCTAAGATCAGGAACAAAGTGAGGGTGTCTCCTCCCACGACTCCTTTCAACACTATTCTGGAGTCCTAGCCAGTCAGATATGGCGAGATCCGGAAACCAAAGGGGTGCAGTGGAAAGGAAGAACTAGAACTGTCTGTTCTACGTAGAACACAACTGTCCTCTGGGAAAATCCCAAGTGTTCTCCAAAAGAAATAAAAGCTCCGAGAACTAATAAATGAGTTTAGCGAGTGTGGTGTTAGTGAAAGAATAGATACATAGATCAATGGAACAAAATAGAGAGTCCAATATCCCCACACTAATATAGTGAATTGATTTTTGACGAAATTGCAAAGGCAAGTCAAAGGAGCATGTTCCCAACAGAAGGTGCTGCACAACCGAAATGCACGGGCGACAGAATGCGCCTCACTGGACACTGCACAGACCGCAGGAGACTAAGCCAAATGGCCCCTAGACCTGAGTGTAGACTGCAAAACTGTAAAGGTTTTAAATGAAAATTAGAAGAAAGCCTTGTAGACTTTGTGTTAGGCAATTAGGTTTTAGATATGACATGAAAAGCATTATCCACAAAAGAAAAAAAAAACTATTAATACTGAATTAGACCAGCAAAATTTAAAACTTTTGCTCTGTTGAAGACACCATCAAGAAAATTAATAAAAATAAACCATAGACTAAGAGCAAATATTTGCAAAGCACATATCTGGTGAAGAACTTAACAGCTAGAATATATAAAGAACTCTTAAAACTCAACAGTAAGAAAACATACAACCAGATTATTTAAAGGGCAAAAATCCGAACAGGTACTTCATCAAAGAATATACATAGATGGAAAATATAAACATGAAAAGAGAAGATCGTGAGTTAACAGGGAAATGCAAACTGAGACCACGATTAATTAGACAACTCTACACACCTACCAGAAAGGCTACAGTTAACATGACAGGTCACATCCACGTCGGCAAGGATGTGGGGCGTCCAGAACTCGCGTCCCTTGCTGGTGAGAATGCAGAACCGCACAGTCACCTTGGAAAAGTGCTGGCAGTTTCTGACAAAGTTACACGTACATTCTCCAGGTGACTAGCAACCTCCTGCTGGGTGGGAGAGGGAAGCAAACGCATGATCACACGAAAACCTATATGAATGTTAGCGCCTTGTCATACTCACCCAAATCTGGAAACAATCCAAATACCCACTAATGGACGATTTTGTAAACCGTGGTCCATTGCACAATGGAGCTCTCATGCACAGTGAAGAAGGCGGTATCGCCCTCGCATCTACGGGGAGCAACCTCAAATGCACTAAGTGAGAGAAGCCAGCTTTGAGAGGCTGCGGACTGCATGATCCATTGTGTGACATCCTAGAAAAGGCAAAACGGACCGATGAAGACCAGACTAGTGTTGTCTGTGGCTACGGTGGGGGCGTGTCTCCAGGGGGCCACCCAGGTGAGCCTGGGGTCTGAGTGATTCTGCCTCTGGATAGTGGTGGCGGTTACATGGCTGTGCGCTTGTCGAAGACTCACAGGTTGTACTCTAAAAAGAATGGATGCAAATTTTAAAACTGAATTTTTAAAAAAAAATGACAAATTTTAAGATTTCCACATACAGGCAGAAGTGTCAGGGCTAAGGAAGTCCAGAGAGGCAGTCCTGTGGGTTCCAATGGTCAAGGCAGAGCTTATCAATGAGCCTTGAAAGGTGAGCTGAGCAAGGGCAGGAGAGGGTCTGTGAGTCGGGGGACGGGGCGGGGAAGGCCCTGCAGCAGAAAGCAGAGACCCTCGGTGTGGCCAGAGGGCCATGGGAAGCCAGCTTGGGGCATGGGAAGTGGCCACACAGACGTATGGGGTGAGGGGGGACACCTGTCCAGGCTGGGCTCCTGCATCCCGCATCTCCTGTGACCGGATCTCGGCGCCTGCTCTGACTTACTCTATTTGAGGTAGGCTTATAGCCTCCCATCCTTTCTGCACCCAGATCTGCTCTGTAGCCAGGGACGGCTGCCCCTCTGCACAGGGATCCCACCGTCCATCTGTTCACGACTGATGGCACTTTTAGAAAGTTCTAGTGGTGGTTGCTACCCAAGAACAGAAAAACAAGACTTTAAAAATAGATTATCCACCATACACTTAGCTAATATCACCTGCCCTAAAAGAAGTCCCGCATCTTCCATTTGTTCAGGACAGAACTGGGGAGACCCGGGTGCCTGCTCCAGACCTCCTCCCCCCGCACCTCTCAGTGACCCCCCTCCACCGTGCCATGACGCGGTGAGACGGCCCCAGCCCTCTGCGATGGGTCAGTGTCAGAACCACCTGTTCAAACACGTCCACCTCTTTTGAAAAACTGGGGTGCAGTGTACTATCTACCATGTGGCCCTAAGTCCACTAGAGCAGCAGCCCCCAACCTCTTTGGCACCAGGGACTGGTTTCATGGAAGACAACTTTTCCACAGGCACAGGGTGGGTGTCGTGGGTTGGGGGAGGCGGTGCGCAGCTCCGGCGGTGACATGCCACCCGTTTCCTAACCGGCCGCAGCCTGGGGGTTGGGGACCACGGCATCACAGAAGAATTTAGTTCTGGGAACTGGATTTTAGTTCCAAGAATAGGTTCATTTTTGCAAATGAATCTGTTTTGCTTTTGTGTTTTGTTTTCCCTGTCGTAATCTAATTAAAGACTAAATTTCTTGTCTGGAAGGTAAAAAGCTTGTGTCGCTATTCCTCTAAATGTGTGGGTCCTGGCGCAGAGACCGCAGACTCACCAGACACGAGCAAAAGGGGAGAAGGCTTTTGTGCAAGTCCCAGCCACCCTTGGACCCAGCGGTGTCCCCAGCCAGGGACTTGTGCTGTCGCAGGTGGATACGCAGGTCTGAGCTGCGAGTCATGAGCAGTTTCTGGGCCTCCCGTGGCGGCGGCGGCTGGTCAGGAGAGACCAGACGATTCCACCAGTGAGGTTCAAGGGTGAAAAACTGACAGCCGGAGCAGCGCGGGACTCCGTGGCCTCAGAATGCCGCCCCCCCCACAGAGTCCGTGGCCAGCTCTCTGCAGTTGCCAGGTGTGGCCGGGCGTGTAGCGGCTGGGCCGTGCGCACAAGCAGCCCACCGGTCCCGACAGATCCGTGGCCAGAGGCACAAACACGGCACTGGTGACCAAACCCAAGCTTCTGTGATGCCATCAAGTCACATTATCCTGCTCTCAAGTCACATGGGCTGCAGGTGATTTATCAAACATTCCTAGGAGCGCAGGGCAGGGCCTCCTGTCACGGTCGGCTCTGGGGCGGGGAGGGCCTGGGTCACGGGAATCGCCCAGGAGCTCCCAGACACCTCGGCCTTCGGGTTGGTAGAGCACAGGTCGGCGCCAGCTCACGACCATCACAACAGCTTGGTCCCTCAGGCTCACCTGTGAATTCTCTTTCCTGCTCTCCTTCCCAATTACCGTCCTATGTATTCTGCCGCAGACGCCTACAGGTGTGACCGAAATAAAAGACAAAGGGAAGAGACAAAGAAAAAGAAGGGAGAGGTCTGAGCCCTCTCCGTCAACTCAGAACAAATGACAATTTACTGGGGGAAAGACCAGCGTTTTCCACCAGATTTTAATACATTTTAAGGTAGTCACATAAGTATGGAATATTTAACCACCTTATTAAAACCTCGAACTTGGGTGAGCTTGACTCACCTCCGGGTCATCCCACAGCGGGATTTCTAGTCGACACATTGTGTCGTTTTGTGAACAAAACCATTACTGGCCTGCGGGGTAGGAAGTGCCAGACGAAATGACCTTGGATTAAAAGGAAAATAATACCCGCCCTCATGAATGTGTCTTCGATTTAGCCCACCTCTTGCCGCACGGGGGTCTCGCTTTAGAGAACGCTAATGGGCTGTCGTCCACGGCGCGTCCCCCGACTGCCCACCCTTGCCCCGCCCCCGCGCTCCGGGCACCCTGGGGCCATCTGACGATGCCCAGGGCAGCCAGAGAGACGCGCAGACATCGCAGGTTGCAAGGCAGCAGGCGCTGGGCCCCGGCGGGGACAGGGCACTGGGCGGCAGGGGGAGCGATTCCACTTAATAGCCCCCTCGATCTGCCCACGCCGCACCCCACGTCCAACACAATAGCTTAATTTATTGTCGCTGGCAGTTTAAGTGGACGGCGGCTTAATTTGTGGCCGAGGTCGGCTGAACTTCACTCCGTCATCTCCAGAGTTCACCCCGCAAATGTAGCTTCTATTCTTTGGCTTGTTCCAAGGCAGCAAATTAGAAGTCTCTTTCCTTTATAACAAGAAAAAATTAGTTTACACACAGAAGGAAAGAGAAATAAATTACCATCCTCTGTCTTCCTTATGGAGGGAGAAGGGGAACTATATTGATTTATATATGAGAATAATTCACATGACGCGGGTATTGGTTTTGTGGTTTAATTTAAAGGTGCGCGTGGTCCGCCCTCCGGCTGGGGAGGGAGCCGGCGGAGGGGGGGTTTCCACAGAGCTGAGGCTGCCTCGGGAGGGTGGTTTGGGTTCTGGAGGGGGAAGCAGATTCTATGTCACTGCCTCCAGCCTGGCCCCGAAGTGCCAAGCGTTACCGTGTCCCGCAGAGGAGAGGGGCCGAGGGTGGGATTCCGACTAGTGAGGATTCAATTCTGGCACATTTTAACCATCACAGAGTGGCTGGGTGTGTGTCTCCTGAGAGACGAGGTGCAGGGCCAGTTAGGGCCGTTCCCTGACACCTCCTCCTCGCAGACGCAGCCTTCCTGTCCTCGCTCCGTCCCCAGCACAGACGCTCCCCCTCTCAGGCCCCGCAAATCCGCCCACGCAGACCAAACCACTTCACCTGTGATCACAGCAGCCTCCTGGCTCGTCTGTTTTTCCAGGTGAGTGTACAATTTCCGCTCCGCGTGCAGCTGCGTCCCCACCTCACCCCTTCACCGTCCACCTCCACCCGCCAGCTGCACCTGAGCAGCCGCCTGCGTGCAACCCTGTTTCCTGCCTCGGTCTCCTGGGCCGCGTCCGGCCCACGCCTCCCCTGCGTCCCCAAGTCAGCATTGCCTCTTTGCCAAGCAGAGCCTCTCACCGCCCTGAAACTCCTGGTATTGACCTTGATTTGAATTCAATCTAGTATTAACTTGCCTGTTCAGCAACACACTCCTCTAGGCACGAGCCCCCCGAGACAGGGAGGTGTTGCATTCTCTGTGCACCCCCAGGCCTAGCAGTGCGGGCACAGGCCAGGTCCCCATGCGGCATAGACTCCCGTGTCGCTCCGAACAAGGTGAGAGCACATTGTGACACGTAGACAACTTGTCCCTGCACTTGCTGGGTTTACGTTTCATTTCCCTGCTGGTCTCCAAGCTCTCGCAGGGGTGCCCCGCAGGGCAGGTTTCTGGTGCTACCAGGCTGTAGGCACCGACGAGTTCCTTGCACTGAGTGAATAACTACACTTGCTCATTGACACCTCGATTAAGAACAGCGAGGCTGAGCTGAGAACCTGCAAAAGAAGGGAAGAGGCCTGGGCCCCACCGAGCAGCGGTAAGAGATAATCCACCAGGACAGCTTGAGGGAAGGGAAGTCCCACCTAAGTGTGCTGCACCAGGCCCGAGGCAGTTTTACATGAAAATTTATAGGCCGGTGTGGCAACCACAAAATACAGATCACAACTAACCCATCACGGTGGCAACGGAGGGAGAGAGCCCGTGTCGTTTTCAACCAGAAAATGAATCTGCTTCTGCAACGGGTGGGGCCGTTACACATGGCTTCGTAGGACTCCAATCAGAGTGGCTTTTATGATGCACAATATAAAATGCTTCAGGTGGCTGTTCCGTAAGAGTTACAGGCAGGGGATATCAGCAGCAAGTTCTGGTCATTACAGACCTCCATCGGGAGCGCCCAGACCTCACCCGTAATCACCCCGACACCTGCACGGCCCAGCTCTGCGAAGGGCCTTCTGCACCGTGCACCGGAGTGACAGCGACGGTGGTCATGGTGAGAGCAACAATAACACTGTCATTGGAATGACTTTTAAAGCAGCCGCCATCCCTGGAGGCTCTGCACTGGGCCAGGCACTAGTCTTTTTCCGTAAATTATAACATGAAGCCTGAGAACACCCGAGTGTAAGTGAGGCTATTACCGTGACTTTCCACTTGCAGAAGCAAAAGCACGAACAGGCTGAGTCAGTGGCCGTGATGACCCTGGCAGGAAGCGCAGACACAGAGCACAAGCCCATGTCAGTCTGATGCCAAACCCCGGCTCTGCGGGCCTCTCCCAGCAGCCACACTTGGCTCTCCTGTGGCACCGGCAGGTGGGCAGAGCAACTGTCTCCTCCTGATACCGACCGAAACGCAGGCTCAGAAGCGCCACACAGCGGGGACGTGGAAGATTTTGACACCCCCAAGGTCTCCTGTCCCCTAACCACTGCCTTTCCTTTGTGACCACCGCTCTGGGAGTGGATTCCCGAATCGATCCGGCCTGAGAGGGGACCCCTGGAGTCTGGGTCTCGGGAACAAGGAGAAGGAACGCTTGTTTAAAGACAAGCATTTTCCACGATGCAAACGGGCGTGGAAGGGAAGAGGAACGTCTGGCCTCTACAGGCTGGTCTACCGGCCGCTGTGGCCGCGGACGGGAAAGGCTGGGAAGACCTTGGTGGGAGCGGAGGAGCTCGGCGCCTGGAGGTCTCCTGCTGCCCGAGACCCAGCCAGGTCTCCCGGGTGCCGCCTGGCATGCAGGAGGTAAGGTGACCGGCCAGGCTCTGTCCAAACCACGAAGGATGACACTTCATGCACTAGAATGGATTCCACCCTGCACTGCACTACATCTTTTCTGAACCACAACAGGCCCTTTGTCCTACTGAATTTTTAAGCACTTTCAATCCCTTCCCTTAGTAAGTCTACCCAACAAGCCAAAGTTTAAATAAAGGAGTAGCTCACCTTAATCTTTCTTCGGTTTAAGCACACCCAACATCTTGCATATTTCAAAAGGAACACACATTAGCAGTTTTAACACATGAATGCATGAAGGTCACACAGGATTTATTCCTCCAGGCAAGATGAAGAGCTCTGCGTGGCTGTCAGGAAGACAGAGTGCTCTGTTTGCTGCAGGCGCCGCACGGGGGTCCGGGCCCTGGGAGCCTCCGTGGCTTCCCCTTGAGGGGCCCGGGCTGACTTCAGAGGCTGTAAGTGTCTGTGAGCGACCCCACGCCCACCGGGCTTCTGTGCAGCAGGTGGGGCTCTGGTCCTCCTGCTGGGGGCCCTCCCGACCAGGGGGCCGTGGCCCTGGCTGCAGCGGGGCCCAAGGCAGCCTGGAAGAGGAGACGGCCCCGGCTCCATGTCTGGCTTCCCCTCCCAGGGTTGCGTGAGGACGTCACAGCTGGGGTGTGGGGACCCAGTTCCGCACCCTTGATGCGAACGGCCCCCGACTGACATCCTTCCTCCACTGTTTGAACTGACGAACTGAATTGTGAGCACTTCCCAAGCAAGACAGTGTTTTATTTCCTTTATATCCTGGCACTTAGCACAGGGCCCCCGAAGCCCCCTCCCTTCAGCCTCACCCCTGGACTCCTCTGGTGTCACCCCAACTCCCACAAAGAGCCCCGCCCCCCCTCCTGGCCCGAGCCTCCTTTCCTCGCAGGCTCCATCCATTCCCTGTCCGATGTGAAGCCACAGGGAAGAGCGCTGGGCTCGGGAGGCGGCCCCAGCCCCACGCGTGTAGCTGTGCATGCTCATGCCTGGGGCAGCCCAGCCCCAGCAGGAGTGTGGCACGTGGTCGGGCCGGCGGGACAGGATTCCAGTCCAGGGGAAGTTATTACGCCAAATGCACTGAGCTGTGGGTCACTTCCAGCCGCAAGACCCCAGCAAGTCCATCAGCCTTGAGGGCCTGCGCTTTCTAAGGCGCAATCGAGAGGGGCGTCCTCGCCTATGGGGTCGCTGGGAGCTGTCATCAAGACTGGCGCACAGCACTCCCGCCCCTCCATGGACCCTCCTGCTGCAGGCCGAGGCCAGCAGGGACAGCTGTTACCACCTGAGGTCACTGTGACGTGTCGTTACGTCCATCCCCATAAGCAAGAGGAGCCCTCAAGCCTGAAACTCACAGCACGTGTCTGTCCATGAAGTCAAACAAGACATCCTGCCAGCGTGGAGCAGACGCTACCTCTGAGTTCCGCTGGGGCGCGTGCGGTCTCCGGGGAAGCCCACGGTTCGGGTTTTCGGGGTGGGTACATCTGAGGGCCCAGCCCAGCTCCTCACGCGGATGCCCAGGGTGCAGATGTGGGCAGCCGCGCAAGGCCCTGGCCTCCTTGCACCACGTGCTGCTGACGCACCTCCTGGGCTGAGGTCCTCACGGTGTCCTCACGGACGGCTCCCTGCTGCAGGGACAGAGACCGATGACTGGGAGTGACCCTTCTTGAGAACAGTTTCTGTGGCCATGGAGGGTCCTCCCCAGCGAGGCAGGAGGGGAAGGTTCGCAGGGGTGCGTGGGCTGCGCAGACTCACCACCTTGCAGTGGCAGCGCCGGGCCTGTCTGGCGTGTTTAGCTTAATTAACAACATTGCGCCCTCGCTCAGCGGGGCTGTCCTGGACCTCGGGGGAGGCCAGCACCACAGCCTCCTCGGGACAGGTCTGGATGTAAGGGCAGGATGCTCTCGGCCGCGCAGTGATCCAGATCTTTCCACGGTGGGACCCACAGCCGGCAGAAAGCACCACTCCCTGCTCCTCAACGCCCCCACACACAAGGACCACCTGACTTCGAATACCCTCTCCGGAGCCGCCAAGACTGAGGCCCAGCAAAGCTCAGGGACTTGCCCAGATGCTCTGCCCCACCCTGCTGGGGACCGGGCTGGGCGGGCCAGGGCACCGTGCTGACTCCCGGGCACCCTGGAGCTCAAGCTGGTCCAGGCACTCCCCCCGCTCCATCCTACACCGTCCTCATGGGCGTCGGGGACCCACAGAGGACCAGGGCACCTGGATTCTCCAGACCAGTGGGGCACAGACCCCACAGTCATCTGCCGAGCGCTGAAGATCGTGCCGGACCAGAGTGTCACTCTGTCGTCCTGCAAACTGCAGAGGCAATGAAACCCTGGCTTTCCCAAGAGGCCACAGGGCAGGCCCTGAATGATGCCACAGACTTGATCGATGTCACAGAACTCATCCCTGTTCTGGAGGGATCGGCCGGTGCCTTGGACGAGGACACCGAGGACACTTCTGGGTGACTTGTCTGCCTGAGTGGCAGGTCTGCGCCTGCTTCCCGCCCGTGTCAGAGCAGCGCCCGCCCCGGAGGAGGCCTGAGGTCTGAGGCCCTCCAGTCAGCCGGAGGCACCAACACACAGGTGCTTCTGGAACGGAAGGGAAGGAACCGTGAGGGAACATCTGCTACGTGCTGGGCGCTTTAGGTGCGTCTTACACGGTAACCTTCGCCTTCAGGAGGAGGGCATCACTGGCTTCTTCTCACGGACGAGGAAACTACTGCCCTGAGAAATAAGAGCGCTTGCCCCAGTGTGCGGAGTAACCCAGCCACATGAAGCAAACCCAGGCCCTCTGGCCGCAAAACCGGTATGACCCCACTGCCCTAAATGATGCTAAAAACCAAACAAAACAAAGATTCAAAGGGGGGAGGATTAAAGATTTAGAATCACCAGGGACGAATGCATCCCCCCAGTGTGTACATGACGTGCTCCCCAGCGTGGGGGTGTGGGGTGCGGGCTGCACGGACCAGCTGGGAGGTTGTGTTCCAGAAGTGTCCCTGGGGCCCGGTGGGCCGGGGTGAGCTGAGCGGTGCGGGGCTAGCACCGTGCCGGGCTCCGCTGCTGAGCGTGGGGGCCCTGCCCAACCTGCCGTCTGCAGCACTCGAACCTGCCCGGTGCCGCTGCACAGTGGTCTCCTCCGTCTGATTAAAAATTAAACGAAATGAATTTCCCCATGACCAACTGCACTTTCTCCTATATATAAACACGTTCGCACAGCAGCTGGCGAAAACACAAAACAAAACCCTCCAAGCGGTGCCAGTGAGAGCCACCCTTGCAGGATGACAGGGTCCCCTGGCCCAGGGGGTCCTCTGGG
>RJWJ010019230.1:0-30386 GCA_004363605.1 Indri indri | reverse complement strand
GTCTCTACCAAAAATAGAAAGAAATTAATCGGACAGGTAAAAATATATATAGAAAAAATTAGCCGGGCATGGTGGCGCATGCCTGTAGTCCCAGCTACTCGGGAGGCTGAGGCAGTAGGATTGCTTGAGCCCAGGAGTTTGAGGTTGCTGTGAGCTAGGCTGACGCCACGGCACTCGCCCCCAGGCGAGAGTGAGACTCTGCCTCAAAAAAAAAAAAAAAAAGAACACGGCAGCTAGGCCCTTGATTATTTTGTTTTCTGTAGTGAAGGCCTGAAAAGCAAATTCTTACAGCCAAACACTTATTTTTATTATGTGTTAACCTATTGAACATCTGTGTTGAACTATTATAAATACAGCAGGTCCTCAAACAATGTCGTTTTGTTCAAAGTCATTTTGTTATAACGATGAGAAAAAAATTGGTTTCTGCCAGGTGACACTGTCTGTGTGGAGTTTGCATGTTCTCCCCATGTCTGTGTGGGTTTTTCTGGGTACTTGGTTCTCCTCCCATGTCCCAAAGATGTGCATGTTAGGTTCATTGGTGTGTCTACATGGTCCAGTCTGAGTAAGTGTGGGGGTGTGTGTGAGCGTGTCCTGTGATGGGATGGCGTCCTGTCCAGCGTTGGCTCCTGCCTTGCGCCCTGAGAGGCCAGGATAGGCTCTGGCCACCTGCAACCCTAAACTGGAAGAAATGGGTTGGAAAATGAATGAATGAATACAATTATTGTAAATTAAAAATTGGTAAAGAATATGATAATTATGCAAACACATGACAATAAACGATGAGGTACAAAATAGCTCAGCAAGTCTGCCATATTTGTGATTGTTTTCGAACTTTGTGGTGGTAGGAGGTATTCCTTACAATTTTTGCTTTATGAACATTTATTCCTTGATTTAACCCACGACCATGACTGCCATTACTCATTAATTCACCAAAAATGGAGTAAATAATTATCTTACTTGTTTTTATTAATCTTTCTTAAATATATATATATAGCTCACATTTATTTTGATGTTTAATATTAGAATTGTTTGGGTCTATTTAGAAGTTTGGTGATGTTTTCGTGACCAAAAATATGCTGTAGGAACTTAACTCTTGTTTATATCATTTAGCCTGTCAACCTAAAAAAAAAAGACGCTAGAGAAAATTACCTCTAAATATATTGGGTTTACTCAGGCATAGAAATAAGGATTATAATCTAGAATGCATGAAATGGCAAGCCAACAGGGCATTCAGTGAGGGAAGGATAAGAGGAGCTTTTGTCAGCAAAAAAGTGATTTACACGAGCTGCTCAGAAATAGAGTTCATGGGTTCCAGAGGTTCAAAGCCAGGGTTGTTGTCAGTTCACTGATGGAGAAGCTGTTACTGAGCAAGTGTTCTTCCAAGAACGTCTTAATTAAATTACTGCAGTGCTAAAGAATTTCTAGTGATAAACCCCTTATCAAAGCAGGAGATGCATGAAGGAGATGAAAGAGTTTTAGAAAGTCCTTAGAAACAGTTCTTATCTCAGACACATAAGCATGAGTGTCCCTCCCTTCAGGCCTTCCTGGCTCTATTTTGTCTCGGTCTGATGAAAATAATTTCATCCTACTATCTGCAATTTCACAAGCCTATGATAAAAATAAATAAATAAAATAAAATAAGTGCCTATGGTTTTGCTATATGTCATTTCACTTAAAGCCGCAGTTTCCAAGAACATATCAACAAAATTGAGTGAGGACTTACCGTACTATTACCCTAGCCCTCTTTTCACTTATGGCAAGCTCAGAAATGTTTTACTTGAAATGTCAAAGGTTATTTCCTTGTTTTCTGATCTCTTCACTGACTACAAGTCAAATTTAAAGAGACTCAGAATATTGTTTCTTTCTTTCTTTATTTATTTTGAGACAGAGTCTTACTCTGTTGCCCAGGCTAGAGAGCCATGGCATCAGCCTAGCTCACAGCAACCTCAAACTCCTGGGCTCAAGTCAACCTCCTGCCTCAGCCTCCCGAGTAGCTGGGACTACAGGTGCACCACCAGGCCCGGCTAATTTTTTTTTCTATTTTTAGTTGTCTGGCTCATTTCTTTCTATTTTTAGTAGGAGATGGGTGTCTCACTCTTGCTCAGGCTAGTCTCGAACTCCTGCCCTCAAGCGATCCTCAGTCTCCCAGAGTGCTAGGATTACAGGCGTTAGCCACCATGCCCAGCCCAGAATCTTGTTTAAGAGGAAATTATAGGCATGTAGGTCTTTTTTTTTTTTTTTTTAAGACAGGATCTCACTCTGTTGCCCAGGCTGGAGTGCAATGACCATGATAGCTCACAGCAGCCTCCAGCTCCTGGGCTCAAGAGATCCTCCTGCCTCAACCTCCTGAGGAGCTGGGACTGTAAGCATTCACCACCATGTCCAGGTAATTTTTTAATTTTTTATAGAGATGGGATCTTGCTATTGCCCAGGCTGGTCTCGAATTCCTGGGCTCGCAAGTGATCCTCCCTCCTCAGACTCCCAAACTGCTAGGATTACAGGTGTGAGCCACCACACCCAGACTTTTTTTTTTAAAATAAAGAGATGCCCTCTTTTAAATAAAGAGATATTGCCATTTTATACACCGTTCTACACCTTAACTTTTTTTTAGTCTAACGTTTAAAATAAATAATATATTTACATTATTCTGAATTGAAATAATATAAAAAGGAGATTGAGAAGTCTTGATCCTTACTGTCTCTATCCACCCCCTTCCTTACCATCAGTAGCACTTGCCTTGGACAGTTCCATTTCATCCGTTGTCCCAGTGTTCCATCCAGTTTAGCATTTGTCCCAGGTTTTTCACTTTTTACAGGGTGAAATGATTTTTACTTTTATTAAAAAGCAGGAGGCTGGGCATGGTGGTTCACACCTGTAATCCCTGCACTTTGGGAAGCTGAGGTGGGAGGATTGCTTGAGGTCAGGAGTTCAAGACCAGCCTGAACAAGAAAAAGACCCGTCTCTACAAAAAAATAGAAAAATTAGCTGGGAATGGTGGTGAGCGCCTGTAGTCCCAGCTACTCGGGAGGCCGAGCCAGGAAGATTGCTTGAGCCCAGGAGTTTGATGTTGTTGTGAGCTATAATGACGCCACTGCACTCTAGCCCAGGCGATAGAGCAAGACTCTGTCTCAAAAAAATAAAAATAAAAATAAGCAGGGACTAGTTTACTAGCCCACCACTTTGTACTCCCAGCTTGTCATGGTCTAGTATTGTGTTCAATGAACAGAGTTCTCACTTGAACACCTGGTTAAATTTGAAGAAAGAAAAAAAGATTGAAAAACAACTAGCAATAACATCTCTGTGCTTGACCCTTTCCAAATTCAATATAAAACTTCCCCTCTCGACTCAGCATGGGGTACACTTGCTGATAAAACAAGTGCACTTGGAATGGCTGGGAACAGCTTACTCCTTCTGTAGCAGTGCTGGTTGGAGAAGTATTTGAGGCTGCTGTCCAGGATCAGTAATAAGTCACAGGCTAGGGACATGTGAACCATGTACAGACAGAACTCTAAATGTTTTTGATACAGCAATTGTATCACTTATTGTATGGTGGAAATCTATAACTATTTGTTATTTGATAATGCTTTTTTATTTTGCAATAAACCTATTCAGCAACAATAAACTAAAAAGTGTATATCTAATAAAAACTGACGGAATACTAAATTTCCATTTCTATGTGTAACTTGCACAAAATTTTTGTTGACATTTACTATCAGCGCCATATTGAGATCAACAACCACAGGAAAACCAGTAGGCACAATTTTGCTATAGAAGTATCTGCATCTATTTCAAAAATTACTTATTACTTTAAATATAATTTGCCCAGAGACAATGATTTAATTCATACAGAAGGTGCATTTACAAATCACTCTGTGAAGCAAGACTTTTCACTTAAATTAACTATTTTTAATTAATGTCACTCACTTTCAATTCCGAGTTTTCTTATGCCCATACAAAAAGTGTAATGATGGCTATTTACATGTAGACTAATAAAAGAATTCCCAGTTATGCGATGCCAGTGCCATCAGCTGATTCAAGTTGAAAAATCCACTTCATTAGTTCTAGTGAGGTTCAAATTTTTTACTCAATTCTTATAATGAATGTTGAAGGTGAAACAATCTGATATTTGAAGTTACTATGAAATTAGTTTAAAAGTCCAACAATTAAGATCATTGTTTTTGTGATAATACAAATTCAAACTTGGGTGGAGCATAGTATTGTAGTGTAAATCTGTACTTAATAAATTAAGAAATATATACAAGATAAATGTGCCTGGGATTAGGCATAGTATACACATAATTCATAATGGTGTCTAAGCAAGCTGTGATATTCTATCAACTAAAATAGAAGGTGTAGCTGTCAAATTTTAACAGGTTTTACAGTAACTAAACTACAAAACTGTTGTGATAAGGTAGATGTTGAATCTAAAAAGCACTTTAGCACGGTAGGTTTTCTCTCTTTGCTGCTCATCATCTTATTTCAGAAATGTTTGAACCTTTGAAAATCAACCTATACTGTACTGAAATTTTTTGTAAATGAGCCCTCAAATTTTGGTAGCTTTTTATTCAAAATCAGTTAGGAACCTTTCATCTGAGTATTCAACAAACAGAATGATGAGAAACTTCAGCTTTTGAAGACCTTAGTAAGTTACAAAGTGTTGAAAGCAATCCTTGCAAACAGGAAGACATTGAACTTGATCCCTACGAAAGGAAGGAAAGACTAAACAAATTAAATAATGTGATATCACCCTGACATATCTTGGCTTGTGGAAAGAATTTTTTAATGGAACTTCTCTTTTTACTTTTTTATTTTATTTCTTTGTTTTTTTTGAGACAGAGTCTCACTCTGTTGCCTGGGCAAGTGCCGTGGTGTCAGCCTAGCTCACAGCAACCTCAAACTCATGGACTCAAGCAATCCTCCTGCCTCAGCCTCCGAGTAGCTGGGACTACAGGCTCACACCACCACACTCGGCTAATTTTTTGGAACTTCTGTTTTTAATCGAATAAATTTATATTCTGTACTGGAGTGCAATAAAATTGAGAGGGCTTACCATTTTGCAGTATCTAAATATGGTGAAACAGTCAAATAATGACAAGTTATTTGACATTTTGTCTTATAAACATATTTGTCAAAGGAAAGTACTCTGAATTGAAAGCCAAAAGATAGTGACTATGAAAAGATTTGGGCTGAAATGTTTACATATTTCAATTCGAAAAGAATCAGAATTCAGAACTGAGACTATCCTTCACGTAGCAGAACTTTCTCTACTAAGATGCAGCTCTGTAGAAAGAATATTTTCTCAATCAAAAATATTATAATCTTCAGAAGTAAGAGTATTTTTGTAATAAAAAGAAAGCAAAAATATTACAATCTGCAGGGGAGAGTCAATCAAAAGTGTTAACAATTTCATATGTGTTAATCACAGAATACAACTTTGAAGAAGACTGCAGGCAATTTTATGAGAAACAATAAAAATAATAAGGCCACATAAAAGTTACATTTCTACAGAAAAAGTTTCATTTTCAGTCTGTTCATTGCTCAAGCGAATAGAATAGGTAATGCATACCCACTGTACAAATTCGAGACAACACAAGGTTTTTTAAGGAAACATTGTAAAAACATTTGTTGCCAATTTACTCTGAATTTACTTCAACATACTCAGTTGGGGTTGGGGCAAAAATATGAATGTGAATATAAAATAAAGCAAAAGTGGTCATGAGTTGATGATCATTGTAGCTGTGCAATAGGTACATCAGGTTTCTTACATTATTTGTTTTACTTTCATATATGCTTAAAATTTTTGATAACAAAAAGTTAAAAAAATCATATGCTGTGTCAGTCAAGGTTCATTCAGCTTCCAAAAAACGCACCAGTTATTTGAACAGAGAGAGAGAACTAACATAAAGTATTGTTAATTGGATATAAAGTTTTTAACTACTAAAGGGTAAAAAGAGAACTCTAAGGTGTCATGGAGGTAGCAACTAGCAGCTACCTTGAAAAAACAGAAGGAAAATCTTAGAAACCTAGAAGAGCAGCCTTCTAGAGCTGGAACTCAGACCTTTGAGGAGGGTGCAGTTTGCTGTTCGTGAGGGGTTGGGGACAATGAGGCTGTTTTTGCCAGTGTTGGAAAAACTTGAGTCAGCTGCTGCTACAGAGGGAACTGCTGCTGCCAGAGTGAAGTACTGCTTGGGTGACACTCTGAGAAATAGAAAGCAGCCAGGAAAGAACAAGTCTCCTTCAATCTTGATATTTCCCTTTCGTGCCCCTTATTAGCAAAGCCTAGCAGGGAAGCAGAAGGCAAAGCAGAAATGGGGTTTGCAGAGTCCCAGCCCCAGCATCACAAAGCTAAGTATGGAAGGGTGGGTGGTGGGTCCTGCATCCTGATTGACCTCACTTAGGACCAGGCAAGTTCTGGTCATATAAGTAGCTGCCTTGCCACTGTCATGTGCCCTAAATCTCTCCAGAGACATCCACAAAATCACAGTAATAATACAATCATGCACCACATAACGATGCTTCGGTCAACAATGACCCCACATGCACAACCGTGGTCCCATAACATAATAATGGAACTGCAAAATTCCTATCACCTAATGACATCATAGCCATTCTAGACATCGGGTAATATCATAGTGCAATGCATTACTCACATGTTCGTGGCGATGCTGGTGTAAACAAACCTACTGCATATAAAAGTATAGCACATACAATTATGTATAGTACATAATACTTGATATGATAAACGACTGTGTTACTGGCTTACACATTTACTATATTATACTTTTTATCCTTATTTCAAAGTATACTCCTACTTACAAAAAAAAAAGTTAGCTGTAAAACAGCCTCAGGCAGGTCCCTCAGGAGGTATTCCGGAGAAGGCATTGCTATCATAGGAGATGACAGCTCCATGCACACAATTGCCCCTAAAGACCTTCCAGTGGGACAAGACATGGAAGTGGAAAACAGTGATATTGATGATTCTGACACTGTGTAAGCCCAGGCTCATGTGTGTGTTTGTGTCTTAGTTTTTAATATAGAAGTTTAAAAAGCAAAAAAAAAAAAAAAAATTTAAAAATGGAAAAAAGTTTATAGAATAAGGATATAAGAAATAAAAATATGTGTCTTAAGCTGTGTAGAGTCAAAAAAGTTTTAAAAAATTAAAAAGTTTATGAAGTACAAAAGTTATAAGATCAGGTTAATTTATTAAAGAAAAATTTTTAATAAATTTAGTGTAGCTTAAGTATACAGTGTTCATAAAGTCCACAGTAATGTACAATAACATCGTGGGCCTTCACATTCACTCACCACTCACTCACTGTCTCACCCAGAGCAACTCCCAGTCTTGCAAGCTCCATTCATGGTAAGTGCCCTATACAGGTATACCATTTTTAAGTATTTTATGTTGTATTTTTACTGTATCTTTTCTATGTTTAGATACAAAAATACTTACAATTGTGTTATAATTGCCTACAGTATTCAGTACAATATCCTGCTGCAGAGGTTTATAGCCTGGGAGCAATAGAGTATACCATATATTCTAGATGTATAGTAGGCTATACCATCTAGGTTTGTGTAATACACTCTATGATGTCCACACAATGATGAAATTGCCTAATGACATATTTCCCAGAACATATACCTGTCATTAAGCAGCATGGCTAATTTTAAAAAGGAGAATTTAGCTGTCCTTTACAACGTAGAGTGGCCAAAAGAAATTTTCTGTCTCTTAAAGGCTTTATATTTTGAAGAACACTGCAGCATTAAAATGGAGTTTAAAACTGAGCACAGAGATTAAAAACTCCTGGTATCTATGCATAGTAATCATTAGTGCTGAGCTCTCAAAGGCTCAAACACTTTATACTGTATTGGCAACACTAGTTGCCTCTACAGAGGTAAAATGGATGGCTAGGGACAGGGATGGGAGGAGTCTTTTCACTCCTTTGTACCTTTGTACTTTGAACCTTTTGAAATTTTGTACATGTAATTTTGCCCACTCAAAAATTGACTAAATTTTTGCAGAGAAAAGCCATTGTCTTAGGTCAGGTTTCCCAGGAAACAATGGGGGTTTGCCTTCAAGAGGTATACCTTGAAATGGTCTCGGGGATGTTATTATCAGAAACTGGAGGAAACAGGATTAACCACAGGGAGAAGTTGAACTGCAATGTGGTTAGAGCAAATTGGTATTAATCACACAACAAACTGTGAAGTTGGAATGACCCTTCAGAGTTGTCCCAAATTAAGGCAAAAGAGCTGAGAACTATATCCCACATATCCACCAGACATTGGAGGTAGGCTGACGAGGGGTGTAACCTTGGGCAATACAGCTCCCTTTGGCCAAGTCTAATTCCTGGAGAGAGACTCCTGGGTAATGCTCTATCAATATTCTCAGTAGCTAAAGGAATAAGTGCCCCAGTCTTGATGTGGGCTCTGGACTGCGCACCACAGCATATACTGTACCAGTCGTTCTCAAATTTCAGTGTGCACGAGAATTCCCTGCAGGCCTTGTGGGCCCCACACCCAGTTTCCAGTTCTGTAGGTCTGGGGTGGGGGTTAAACTGTGCATTTCTCACAAGTTCCAAGTGATGTTGATGACCACACTCTGAGAACCATTATACTATATATTACTGCTGAGTCCAGCAAAATTGAATAATCTGTCAATGTTTGGTAGTTTATAATTTACAGATGCTAATACCTAAAATTCTCTAGTTAGACTGGTGTTCTTCATGAGCTCATTATATTGCCTTCTTTGAAACCCTAATTCACTAGAAACCAGACTTGACTCACTAACACACTTGCTTTATAAAATTGTTAGTAGGCCAGGCATGGTGGCTCATGCCTATAATCTCAGCACTCTGGAAGGCCAAGGTAAGAGGATCGCTTGAGCCCAGGAGTTTGAGATCAGCCTGAGCAACGTAGCAAGACCCCGTCTCTATAAAAAATAGAAAAATTAGCTGGACTTGGTGGCACATACCTGTAGTCCCAGCTACTTGGGAGGCTGAGGCAGGAGATCACTTGAGCTCAGAAGCCTGAGCATGATGAGGCCACTGCACTCCAGCTTGGGCAACAGAGTGAGACCTTGTCTAAAAAAAAAATTGTTAATAGGCAGAGTTTCTCTGTTTACAGATGCCAGAAAACTTCCATCCATTTTTCTCCACTCTGTGTGCCTCAATACATTTTTCTCATCTCTAAACCAAGTATACAAGTCAGTTAAGGGATTACTATTGTCTGTGATGAGAACCAGTTTTTTCAACCTAACTCCATTTTCATCAAAATCTGAATCGAAGGCTTAGGGGTAGAGAGTGCTAGGTGAGAAAATGATTTTCCTGTTAAGGAAGGAGGTTAATATTTATTGGATATTTCTTATGTGCTAGGTACTTTGTCATACATTACTGAATCAACCCTCACTCAAAACCTATAAAATATGTACTGCTTATTTTCAGTGTTACCAATGACAAAACAGGCTTGGTAATATTAAATACTTTGCTCAGATCATACAACTAGTAAGGAGTGCAGATTCAAACTCAGGTCTTTCCACAAACCACTCTGCCTATTTAAGTGGCTTAAAAATGTGTTAGTATTTTTTTCCTTTCATTTACCAACTGACATTTCAGGGTACTAGGCACCGTATATCAAAAAAAGAATAATGACCTGAAAAAGAGTTCTGTACACTGAGGGAGAACATTACAATTCAGCATGATAAGGACTGACGATGGCAGTATATATACTGGGTGTTGTAGGTATACAGAGGGCACTTAAGCCAAATCAGGATGTCAAGGGAAGGTGTTCTGAAAAGTGTGATGTCTATTTTGACTTTTGAAGGACGATTAAAAGTTATTTAGGGAGAATTTGAGAAGGAGGATTGTTTCAAACAAGCAAAGGCAAGATGGAGTTTAGGGTATAGTAAGGGGAAAGTGACAAAACATGAAATAAACAAGGGCCAAAAAATGCAGGGCTTTCTATGCCATGCTAAAGATTTGAATTTTGTCCTAAATTTGATGAGGTTCAAGGAAAATAAGATTTTTATTTTAAGAAAGAGAAGGTGGAATGAAGGAAGAATGGACAGGACATTAGTTAACTGGCTTTTGCAGTAATGCAGAAGAGAAATGACAAGGCCTAAACTGAAGCAAGGTGACGGACATGCACAGAAAAGCCAGATTTAAGATACTCAGGAAGTAGATGTGGTAAGAGGGATCTGGTCAAATACTAGCTTTCTTTCAGTCCCTTGACAGCGACAAGTCTTTGTCACGTCAGAGGCCTACATACATGCTTTCTTACGTAACGCCACACACCTCATCTAAACTACTATTCTGAGGTGAGCAAGTATATGCAAACCTGCCCCCAAAGGCTAAGGGGAGAGGCCTAAGAAAGAGGCTGACAAATGCAATTTATCAGAAAGAAATATTTAATAGGGACTTACAAAGAGAAGCGATGTCTCAGGCACCAGCAAGATAGAGGATCTTCGCACACACCCTCCAGAAAGTATCCTTTATATAGCAAGCTTTTAGGGTAAAGACAGGTAAGCTGGTCATGCCTCAGACTTTCTTGCCAACTTGTGACCACTGGGGAGGTTAGATAAGCATCTCTATGAGGAGTTATCTGTGCTAGAGTCATTGTTTAAAGACCTTGCTGCAGAACACCTTGGTATGCAGGAGACAAACATTGATCATCACTCTTTTGTTCACATGTAGGTGTAAAAAAAAAAAAAAGAAAAAAGAAGGCATCATTGCTCTTGCCATGCAACATGCTGTTTTCCTACAACTATTTAATACATTCCCACTGTTTCACTCTCTCAAAGCACCCTTTTCTTTTCCTTCAGCACACTTGCACTTCTTAATAATTCACATACAATGTTTCACATACAGTATTTGCATGTTTACTGCTTTAACACCTGACTCCTGCTGTAGAGGACCCTGAAGGCAGGGACCATGTCTGTCTTGCTAACCATCAAATCCCCAGTATCTAGCACAGTGCCTGCAAACACTAGGCACTCACTGATTTGTTGAAGGAATATCTCACAAGCTCATGCCTTGTAGACTGGTAATGCCATTCACTAAGGCCAGAAACACAAAGGAGGAGCAGAAAATTAACAATGGCTATTACTCAACTAATTCCAAACTCTTCTACCTACCTTTCAGGAGTCCATTAACCTGGGCAAATTGCTCCATTCATTCCAATTTCACTGGACCCTCCTTCCTAACACTAGTCTATGTCTTCATTCATATTTTTCCAAAGTCTTATTTAGAAGCCCACCCTCTTCCTCTTCTCATATTCAAGTTATCTTTCCTTGAAGACTCACTTCCCCCAAGTTACTTCTAACTCTGAAGTTACAGTACATGTCAGAAGAAAGATCAAACTTTGGGACAGGTATTGCCTACCTGGTGATAAATTTCTGAAATGCCGGCCTGTGAAAATCCCACCACGAGAACGAAATCGCTACTAAAGCAGGAACCTGTTTTGTTCACTATTGACTCCTCAACACCTAGAACACTGCCTAGCATAGGCAGTGCATCACGTTGCGAAAAGAATATAAGAATTTAAAGCTGAAGTGAGGACAAACATGGGACTGTATCCTGGTTATCTATCAGCTCTGATTTCTGGCAAACGACTACGTTTGCCTAAGCCCATTTCCTCAGCTGTGAAATGGAGCTGGTTCTCCCAGAGGGCTCATATTGTCCAGGATGAAATAGAGATGATGATGATATGGCGATTGGCCTGTTTAAATCGTGGAAACATCGTGGACAGAAGAAAAACTATCGCTGGAGAGCCTACTATGTGCCAAATGCGTTGACATACATTCTTTAATTTTCACAACAGCTTCTGGAGGCAGGCAATTCCACTTTGGGGCTTTTTTCCTTTCTAGTTAGGAGCTACTCCAAAACTTTTTCCTAATGACGTAAGGAAAACAAGCGAACTAAGGAGGCCAACCCGCACCTTGCCCGGGTATGCGTTGAGGGGACGTCAGGGAAGTCAGTCCGCCAGGAGAGCGGCTGAATATCAGGACCTCCCAATCTTGAAACCCAGCGCCAGCGCGACGCAAAGTCCTGGCTGAGACGAAGAAATCTTCACAGTCTTTGTGAAAATCCGCCAGGAGAAAAATGTCCAACAGCCTTTTCCTTCCCAAACAAGTCTCAGAACTGGGAGAACCAACACCGAGAATAGGCGGGAAAGCCACAGCCGCCTTAAATCCCTCCACCTCATTGGTTAATTCTACTGTCCTTCCCGGCGGCCCGCCTCCCTTGCTCGCGGGCGATGTTCTCATTGGCTTTCTTCCTCCGGGAGTCCGCTCTCACTGGTCCACTGTTCTGTTTGTCGGCTCGGGCGCGTGGACAGAGGCGGAGAGTGCTTTAGTGCTGAGACTGAAAGCCCCGCCTCCGCGTGCCGTGTGCAAAAACAAACAGCCGTTAGGGAGGAGGTGCCGGGGGGGCGGAATCTTTGCTAGAAGGAGGCGCGCGATTGGGCAGCCTCTGGGGTTCAAACCAGCAAGGCAAGCGGACATTGGCCGACGCGGTGCGAGGCGGGCCCGGGGTATTGTCCGGCTCCGGCGGCGGCGGCGGTCGGTGCTGCAAGAGCGGCAGCGGCGGCGCTGGGCAGCAGTGGGAGGGCGCGCGGCCGAGCGGAGGCAGAGTCGGCGCCGAGACCATGGTGAGGGCGGCCGGGCGGGCTGGGGGCGTGGGCCTTGGGGCAGGGCCTGGGGAGCCGAGCGCGGAGGCCCCTGCGTCTGCGCCGCTACCTGTGGAGTCGGGAGTTTTTGGGCGTCGGGGCCGTGTCCGGCCGAGCCCCTAGCCGCCCGCCGGGGGGCGCCAGGCCCGGGCCGCGGAGCCCGATTTGGGCGTCCCGGTGAGAGCTGGGCCCGGCTGTGTCGAGCGCGAACTGTGTCCGGAGCAGGACAGGTGTGTCCCTACCCGACGCCAGAGACACCGCACTGCCGGTCCGAGAGGAGGAGGATACCAGGATCCAGCGGCCGGGTCTGGCTTGCAAATGTAGAAACAAGTGCTGGTTCTTATCGTGATCGCGATCGCTCTTTGGCACGAATGAGGTCAAACAGGATGCCGCTGTACAAGTTAGAAGTCTTTGGCGATGTTTGGTTACGTAATCTCCGTGGTAGTAAATTTGAGATTTTCTGCGAAAGGGGGCTTGTATTCGTGGTCTTTTGAGCTAGGAAGAATGGTTTTGTAGACCAGAACCGCACAATTTGTTCTAGGTGATTGCATAGGTTTGAAATGAACGCCCGTTATCTTCTGACTCCTTTGCAGTTTGCGTTTTTCGTTACACAACAGTATCTTCCTTTGCCCCCGCTAGGGATTTTCAGTCTTACATTATCCATCTTTTTATTCTAAATTTCACATTTAGGGAAGAAACATACGGCTTTTAAAGAATAGAACTTTAGCCCCATTTAAAAGTTGAGGGAAAGAAGAAGGTGCTAAACTGTATTGCATTAAAGATTGTAAAGATATAAGTATTTTTATTATGGAATAACAATGTTATGTCAGTATTTATTTCTACTTTAAGTATCCTGTCGAAAGACAGGTAACTTCAACCAGAACTGCCTGCTTAAAACTTAACCCCAGGTTGTCATTCCTCGTAGGGCGGATAGTGTTAGATGATTTGTCTTGTGTTTGATATGACAAGTATGGGATTTAATAGACGTAACACCTAACAGTAAATAGATTGGCCAATCGAGAGGACAGAAAGTTTGGTTATTGTAAAATTCTCAAATCTTAGAACTGGAATAGACCTTATGGATAATTGCATTCAAGCTCTAGTTTATTATTATTGTACAGTGCTTTATAGTAAAGTACTCTAACAAACCGAGTTACAGATTACATCTTAATCTGTAAATTGATTTGCTCAGGATGATGATTTTCATGAGATTGTTGCTAGTTTTTAAGATGTTTCTCAGTCTCTAGTGATATACTATATATTTATGTCCACTTACCCAGTACCTAAAAATACATAAACATTAACATAAGCTAAAAATTAGGAGGCATTGAGTTGTCACTCTTGATAGATTTTTTCAACTCGAGAGAAAGTGAGCCTGTGTCTATTAAATTAATATGAAAGTACCTTGGTATCTAGTTTCCAAGCTTTTCCAGGTGAAGTGTACTCTAGCTCCCTCTCCCTACCCCCTTCTCTTTCTCTCTCTGTCTCTGTCTGTCTCTCTCTCTGTGTATATATATATATGTATGTATGTATGTAGTTTTTAAACCAAGAGACTTAACTAACCAGGTTAATACTATTTCAATTAATAGAATAAAAATCTTAATATTGCTTATATTTTGTTTCTAAAAGTTTTTGTTAAGTATAAGAAATATGTTTTATCTGCGTCTCCAAACCTAGGAAATAGTCATTTAATGTAGTCATTTAATAGTCATTTAATGTGAGGTTTTTAAAACCTGGTTATATGTCTACTTCCTTAAAAAGCAAATGTGCCAGATTTGAAACAATAAGGATAAAATTGCTTAATCTGAGTAGTTACTGTATAAATTGGGAAGCCTGGGGAATTTTGCATTTGGTGGCTTTTAGTTAATAACTAGTTCTTATTTCCTAATCCAGTCATAGGGAGATAGACATTAGACTCATGTACCAGTTGAGAGGTGTTTAAATATTTTATACCAGAGTAAATAGAGATGAAGAGGTTTTCTTATTTGAGGAATAAGTGAGAATATCTTGTTAATGGAGCTGACCTCAGAAATCCCAAAATTATACACTATCTTGTATAACAGCATAGTCAGGAATTACTATATTTCTATAATATAGAAATATAAATATATAGAAATTATATTTCTATTTATAAGTAGAGAAACTATATTTCTGACTATGTCGTTATACATGTGAAGGCATCCTGGTAGAAATCTAGAGAGTCTCAGTCTTCCCTGGTAGACTGTCAGTTTGTCTTGCTGAATTATTTAATGTAAGGAAGAATATTAATTAATTCTTAGATTTTTCTTTCCTGCTTCTATGCCTGCCAAAGCTTTACTATTTTTTTCCCCCCCATATGACTTTGGTAGATAGGCATTTAGTCCACTGAGACATGCAATTAGGGGGACTATACAGGTTTGATTTTAGTTTTCAGCATTTTTAAGGAAAACGTTACAGGGGGGATTGCCGTTTCAAAGCTTTACCCTCTACTTTGAAAGTATAGACCGTCAAACAGCTAGCCAATCCTGTCAACTGATTTTTTTTAACAGTAAAGAAATAATAGGTTTAAATGGTAAAATCAAATGATACAAAAGAGAAAATTAGTTTTCTTAAGTCAGATCCTTAGTATTCCCTTCCTAGAGGCAAATAATTTCTCTAATTTGTGTCACCTCCTACAAATGTGTGTGTACACACATACTCTATAATACCCAATTTTTACTTAAAAGCTCATTGCACTTTCACATACCTTGCCTTCTTTAGGTAGAAACAGGTTTTGTAGGTTCTATATCAGTACATATGTGTACCTCATTTGTTACAATGGCTGCGTAATACTCCATTTCATTTACATACCATGATTTATTTAACCATTCTGTTAGCAGACATTAAGATTATTTAAGAAATACTGATTTTCCAGCAGTTCAAAGTATTTGTTTAACTCCTTAAGAAGTTTGAAGGCCCTTTTTGTGTGTGGTAAAATATATATAACATAAAATTTACCATTTTAACAATTTTTATGTGTACAGTTCGATGGCATTAAGTACATTCATATTGTGCAACCATCACTGCTATGTGTCTCTAGAACTTTCATCTTCCCAAACTGAAATTCTAGTATTAAACAGTAACCCTCCATTTTCCTCTTCCCTAGCCCCTGGCAACTGCAATTCTACTTTTTATCTATGAATTTTAACTGTTCTAGGGACTGCATATAAGTGGTGTCATACAGTATTTGTCTTTTTATGACTGGCTTATTTCACTAAGCATAATGTCCTCAAGGTTCATCCATGTTGTAGCCTGTGTCAGAATTTCCTTTTTTAAACTGAATACTATGCCATTGTGTGTATATACCTCATATGTTTATCCATACATCCATCAATGGATACTTGGGTTGTTTTCACCTTTTGGCTGTTATGAATAATGCCACTGTAACATGGGTGTACCAATATCTGCTTAAGTCAGCTAAGTTTTGGGAGTATATACCTAGAAGTGGAATTGCTGGATCGTATGGCAATTCTCTTTAATTTTTTGAGGACTTTTTTTTTGTAAAATGCTTTCTAAGAGCTAAGTTCTAAACATTTGTGTGCAAGGCAATATATGTTATGTTGACATTTTTAAAAATTAATTATGAAATATTTCAGGCATGCATAATAAGTTATATTGACTTACAAGATTCTTCAATTTGAAAATTGAGAAATATGTTCAAATTTTCAGAAATCTCATTTTAAGTGGGTATTTAAATTTCAACCTCTTTTTATGTAAATTATAAAAGTTGATACATCCCATGTATATTAACAGTTGAGGAAGGAGATCACCTAGATATTTTTAACTATTTAAACTACAAGAAATTTTGTTTCTAAATATTTTTGAAGTAGCAGTTCAACTCTTCATTCAAAACTTTTTTTCACCTAGGCTGGAGGCAAAGCTGGAAAGGACAGTGGGAAGGCCAAGGCTAAGGCAGTGTCTCGCTCACAGAGAGCTGGGCTACAGGTAAATGAATCCATGCTGTCCTAGTTCATTATTTTCTTTACTATTGCAATTCATGACCTATAAATGTTTCATCAGTTACAAAAATGTATTTGTATTACTAAGACCTTTAATGAAATTAATTGGTCAGGGCTTAAATCTTAGTTATCTAAATGTGTATTCTCTTCCTGTAAATAAGAACAAGTTATAAAAAGGTCTCGGGCCAGGCACAGTAGCACACACCTGTAATCCCAGTGCTTTGGGAGGATCACTTGGGGCCAAGAGTTTGAGACCAGCCTGGGCAACAATCGAGATCCTGTCTCTACAAAAACGTTTTAAAAATTAGCCAGGCATGTGGTGGCATAGCCCTGTAGTCCTAACTTCTGGGAAGCGGGGAGATTACTTGAGGCAGTAGTTCAAGGTTACAGTGAGCTGTGATCATGCCACTGCACTCAGCCTGAGTGACAGAGTGAGACCCTGTCTCAAAAAAAGGAGTCTTAATGAACTTGGTAATTTTGTTCTGTTAAAATCTATTATTTTAGATTATAATTATGTTCCTGGTTCTTTAATAAATTGTATCATATCCAGGTGAGTATGCTATCGTTTTTCTTTTGAAGGTGTTTATAGTAATACATTAACTGTCAGGATGAGATAGAATTTGGGGGGACAGTACTGAACTATCCATTCATCCTCTGAATATTTTCCTAATAGCCTCAGTTTTAGACCGAGCAATATACTCAAAACCACTAAAATATTTTCAAACTTCATATATTTGAACTGTTGTAATTTTAATCCACAAACTCAAAATTTTCTGGATAAGAATTATTCCCTACCTATAAGAAATATTTAAGCGAGAAATTTGGAAGGCCAAACTGTAAGGTTTGGATTTTATCATCTTGGTGCAGTGGTGAACCATTGGGAGTTTGAGCAAGAGAATGACATGATCCAGATGATGCTGAAGGAAGTGTGGGATATTATACTTGATGCACACATTGTCTTTTAGCGTGCCATGTAAATTCTCAATTAGAGTTTATTTGAAGCATACTTAATTTGAAGTGGGAAATGGGAGGCAGATGGGGGTTATTGAAGTGGTGTAGGAATAAGGTAACATATTTAGAGTGGAATGGGAAGGAATAGAAAACGTGTGTACAGAAAATGGGTGAAGAGGTAATAGGGTTGAGAGGAAGTCAAAGTTTTCCCCTAGGCTTAGAACCTAAGGAACAGAGGAGTTTGTGGTAGGCGCAAGTTAAGAGGTAAATTTAAGTGGAGTCATTTTGAAGTTCACTAAAACATACATTTGAAAATGTCCAGAAGTTGGAAACATGAGTTCACATTTCTAAGGTGATAGAATTAGAAATTTTAGATCATTTTTGTAAAAGTGATAGTTCATGCTATGGATCAGTTTCCTAACAGAAGAGAATGAAAAAGGAACACAAGGACATTGGTGGACCCCTCAGAAACACATGGTTTTTGAAAGAAAGAGAGAGAGAGAGAGAGAGAGGGAAGGGGTGGGAGGGAGGGAGTAGTAAGAGATAGTATGAGAACTCTGTGTAGTCTCTGAAGCCTAAGAAGAAATGTTTTTGAGGTCCTACTGTGTGCCAGACAACATACAAGGCACTAAGGATGCAAAGGGAAGTAAGGCATGAATCCTGCTTTTGAGAAGCTCATAGTCACTTAAAGAATAAATGTAAATGCAAAAAAATAAATGCCCTTTCGCCTTAAGGATGAGATCTAGAAGGCTAATAGATTTAATAATTAAAATGTCACTACTGGCCTTCAAGATAGTGTTTAACAGAAGGGAAATTTGTGTTGGGAGAAATGGGCAACAAGAAAGTAAGGATTTCAGGATTTGGTTTAAATTTTGCCTTTGGAAAGGTGATAGCTAGACTGTAACTGGAAGCAGTTATCATAGATGTGTGGAGAAGTTTTCAGTGAAGTCTGCAGAAGGAAAGCCAGTGGAAAGGAAGTAATTGGAGGTATTGAAATAATGGGGCAGTGAAGGGGTGAGGAAGGTCTGTAAGAAAGTTCATTGGAACAGTTAAGGGCACAGGCAAGTGGGATTAGAATACTTTGGAAATGAGAAAGTACCGTCTTTCTCAGAAAGTAGAAAGTCACAATGAGAGAATGGTACTGATTTTTCTTAGCTGTCAGGTCACCTCTTAAAACTGAGGAAAGAACAGAGGTAGAGTCCAACAAAGGTAGTGGAGATTCCAAGTCTCATGTGGCTATGATGTAAAGGAATAAACTAGGTACGAATCCCATCACTGGGCCATGTCAAATGCGCAATTGATGACAGCACAGCATAGTGTCTCTTCATATTGCGATGAAACTCTCCATATTATGCAAAGGTAAAGATTTGGGAATGATTACCAGAACATATAGACAGGTGTTAGGAACTGTTAATTGCCAGATAGGTTTGACTTCTAAAATGTGCTTTTACCCATATTGTTCAGCCTTTGATGACACTCCATGCAATGGTAAGACTCTGTATTTCTTCCCACTAAAACATCTGTCTTTCAGTTTCCTGTGGGCCGCATCCACAGACACTTGAAGACTCGCACCACAAGCCACGGAAGGGTGGGTGCCACTGCCGCCGTGTATAGTGCCGCGATTCTGGAGTACCTCACTGCTGAGGTTTGTGGGGAATGTCTGTCATATGTGGAAATCCAAAACGTTCACTAGTCTAAGTGACTGAAACTCATGGAATATATTTCAAAAAGACATACATGCTTGTTGGTTTCTTTAAGAGCAGTTTTAGATGCATCTTGTCAGCCTATTTACCAGTGCCAATGTCAAAAGGAACCTTGGTATACTTGTTTTTAAAGTTAAGCAAGGGCCAACAATCCGTATTTTTAAGTGACCTCACAAAGGAGTATAAAATACTGTACTAGTAATTAAGTGAACGCTGGTGTATACAATCAGTAGGCAATATTTGTGAAGTTACAGCACAACAACCTCTTAGTTTATGAAGATTTGGGACCAGGCATGGTGGCTCATGCCTGTAATCCCAGCACTGGGAGGCTGAGGCAGGAGGATGACTTGAGCCTAAGAGTTCAAGACCAGCCTGGGCAGCATAGCAAGACCTTATCTCTAAAAAAAAAATAAATAAATAAAAATTAGCTGGGTGCAGTGGTGCCTATAGTCCTAGCTGCTGGGGAGGCTGAGGCGAGAGGATCGCTTTGAGCCCAGGAATTCGAGGCTGCAGTGAAGTATGATCACACTGCTGTACTCCAGCTTGGGTAACAGAGCGAAAGGTTTGCCAGTGTGATGTGTAAAAATCACATATATTATGATATCAGAGGTGAAAAACCTAATCCTTCTGGTTCTCTGCATGGTTGTACATACGAAATGCTGTATCTTACTCAATTTGACATTTCAGGAAGATAAGTTAATTAGACAAGAGTTCTTAATTTTTGGGTCATGGACTGCCACTTTTTCTATCCCTACCCCTTTCCTAAAGAAAATTCATTGGAAATCATAGAACACCTTCAACTATGTTCAAGGCTGGGGAAGTAATTTGAGTAGCAAGCAAATCAAGTGGTAGAGACAGCTAATCTGGTAGAAACAGAAGGAAGCTTCTTACTTGGGGAAGATGTGGTTGGGAGCTGGGCTGAGGAATTTAGGTTTAACCTATGTGATGGTTATTATTGCTGTCATTTCATTAAGCTCACCAAGTCATCTGTGTCCCACTGGAGATTTAACATTGAATTCCAGGTAGTTTCAGCTTTGCTGTGTCATGAGCAAGGGGTTTTGTGTGGGTACTGTGATACTAGTTAAGAACCTCATTCTCAGTCTTAACATCAGTTTTTACTTGTTTACCTGTAGACTCTTTAAGAAAGGTGTGCATTTTGTTCACTAATGTTGAAGCATGGTATTCTGGTTCATAATGTTCAAGTCCCATCTAAGCTCCCATTTTCTTTATCCTTAGGAACATTGGTTAAAGTTTTTTAGGTTAAGATTAGACAACATATATATAAGCAGTCAACATATTTTCCAAATATTTAAATTTGGAGTTTTAGTCATTTGGTAGAGGTAAAATACTGCAATCTAATCCAAGAGTTTAGGTGAGGGGTGATCACTTTTCAACCTTGGCTTTGCACTGAAATCACTTGGTGCAGGGCCTCATCCCAGACCAGTCAGGGTACCCAGGGAGAGTGGAGTAGAGTACAGGTGGTTTTAAAAGTTCAACAGTTGATTCTGATGTACACCCAGGTTTACACTGCTCTATTTTAAATGAGGAGGCTCTGTGGAGTTTTTTAAAATTACTTCCATCAAAGGTTTAATAATGCCGGTATAGTTTATGGAGGCAAAAACAAACCAAAAAAAAATGCAGTTTTATGGCCGGCCAGGACTTTGAAATTCCTCTAGGTGAAAATCGCGTTATAGAATAAAAGGCTTCTAGCTTACTGCCTGTATATTATAGGGCCCGCTGATGTTAAAAACTGTGAATAAAAGATTATATTAAATTACATTTTAAAATTTTTCTACAAATGTTAAAAAATAAATTCCAGCCATTAAGGGCTGTGCAAAAAACAGACTACATGGATATATTAAAATATGTGACTTTTCTGAATGTGTTCATATTTAGAATCTTGGTTAAGAGGTAATATTCCTTGTCTTTATTTTTAATTTCTTTTTATGTAGAAGCAGGTTTTTGCTCAAGTTTCTATGTTGCAGAGAATGAATATAAAAGGGGTCATATGAAGTAATGAGAGTTTTTTATGAAACTATAGAAATACAAGAAAGAAAAATAATATATTTTGTGTGTTATATGTACAGATGCTAGAGTGATCTTTTTAGCTGTAAGTGGGAGTCTGCACTGAATCCTTAAACATTTTGTCTTTCATTTGCTGTGTTATCTCACGGATGCTTTGTAGGTGTTGGAGCTGGCAGGTAATGCTTCCAAGGATCTCAAAGTAAAGCGTATTACTCCACGTCACTTGCAGCTTGCAATCCGTGGTGATGAAGAATTGGATTCTCTTATCAAGGCCACCATAGCTGGGGGTGGTATGTATTATTACTTAAGCCTAGATTGTTATTGGTCTTTCTAACTAATACATCAATTATTCAGATCAATGATCTAGTGCATTTGGTTTTTGGTTTTTAGGTTTTTTGCTCCTGCCTCCTCCTCCTCCTCTATTTTCAATTCAGTGCATTTGAATGGCTAAGCAGAAAGCATATTAACTTTAATTTCATAGGTGTCAAGTCTACTATAATTCTAGGCTTCTTTTCGTAATGATCTGAATAAATATTTCTTATCCTTGTGGTCATACATAATCCTATTTTTTTACTTTAGCCAATTCTTTGTCTAAATTCCATGTGACACTTAAAGCCTGATGTTTAAAATATTTCCCATGCCTTTTAAACTATGTTTGAAGAATGACCTTGAGAAATTGCTTAACATAATGCCCTTGAAAGGGCTGAAATAATCAAAATGGATCAGCATCGGTGAAGGTGAGAGGTAAGTTGGTGGTTCTTAGTCTTGGAGAACCTCATGAAAGCTGTGGTTACTGTTCTCTGAAAATGCACATAAACTCACACAAATTTACATACAGTTTTAGAGGGGTTCACAGACCCCTGGGGATACCCTGTGGTATAATACTTTAGGATCAGAATGTGAAAAGAGACTTAAGTAAATTCCATTTGTATAATTGCTCTTTTTGCTTGAGGCACTAAAATGTTACAATATAGTCCACTGAAGTTTTTAATAATAACTTTTTTTAATTTTATTCTAGGTGTGATCCCTCACATCCACAAATCTCTGATTGGAAAGAAGGGACAGCAGAAAACTGCTTAGGGGGTTGCTTTGACCAACCCTCTTCCTCCCCATCATTGTACTGTAACTGGGACAGAAGAAGTAATGGGGATATGTGGAATTTTTAAAAACAGTTAAATGGAAAAGCATAGACAATTACTGTAGACATAAAAGAAACATTTGTATGTTCTTAGACTCAAAGTTTGATAAAAATACCTTTTCATGTGGTAACAGTTGTGTGCTGATTGGCTAGGTTTCTCCCGTGTGTTTTATACAAAAATGGAATTGATAAACCATTTTTTACAAAATTAATTGTCTCAAAACTGTTCTGTTCATATGTATTGGAAATATTTTGCTCAGACTTTGAAATTTTTTAAATTTCAAATTGGTTATTCTGAGTAATCTTAAAACAGAAATTAGGGATATAGCTTTACAATGACTTATGCCATGTTATATTGAATCTTAGACGCTGTTGATCTGTAGCACCATGTTTTACATACCGCAAAGAAAAACTGCCAGTTAAACCATGATACACAGCCAGTTATGAGTCACATCCCAATTTCAGAGATGTTAGAATGTGGACAAGTACGTTTATGACCGAAATGAGGTAGTGGAATTATTTGAATTCTATACTGAGCAACTTTCCATGTGCCAGGCCCTGTACTAAGTCTTCACTGATCAAGAAATTTTATTACCCCCATTTTATAGCTGTGGAGCCTGAGACTCAAAGATATTAAATGATTTACCAAAAAGCATTCAGCTGATAGAAAGTGGCAGAGCTAGAATTCAAACCTAGATCTGGCTGACTCCAGAGCTCAGTCTTAACCTGGAATTGATACTAAATTTATCAAAGTTTGCTGCATTTGGCTTAAAATCCCAACTTTAATGGTCTTTTATTGGTACAGTAACAGTACTTTGTACAATGTTTTAAAAATTATTTTTCTTTGTCAATTTCTAATTGACTGTTGGAAGATATATTAGAAGATATAAGTTAATGCACTAGTTATTGGTCCATTAGAAAATTCTATTTTTCTGCCTGGAAGTCTTCATTAAAGAAGGAAATTTTTTAATGTTTTATAGTATAACACTATCAAAACTCATTTTTAAAAATGTTCTATTGTGGACATTCTCACAAATACACAAAAATAAAGAGACTAGTATAACGAAGCCCCATGTACCCATCCTGCAGTTTGAATAGCTGTCCTATGGTCAGTCGTCTTTACCTGTGTCCTCATCTTCCCCTACCCCCAGTGGATCAGTTTGAATCCCATTACAGGCATAGCATTTTCATGTCTATATGACCTAAGAGACATACTCAAATATGTCTCTAAAGATAGGGCACTTTCTGTAACAACCATAGCACCGTTGCCTAAGACAGCTAAAATATTTTTAATATCAAATAGCAATCAGTATTCAAATTTCCCTGATTGTCTCATAATTTTTTTTTACAGTTGGTTCGTTTGGATGAGACAAAATATATCTTGCATTTAAATATCTCTTATGCTTCTTTTTAATCTATAAATTTCCCTTCTTTATTTTTCTTGCAATTTTTTAAGAAACTGAGTTGCTTGTTCTACAGACTTGTCCCTCAGTGTGGATTTTACTCAATGCATCCTAATGGTGTCATTTAAAATTTTTCTGTCTCCTATATTTCCTATAAACTGACAGCGAGATCTTAAGGGCTTTTCTATTTTGCTTTTTCACAAAAATAATTCATAGGTGATATTATGTACTTTTATTGTATCACATCAGAGGGCACATAATGCCTATCTCTCATCTTGTGATGTTAAGCTTGATGGTGGGTTTGGATGCTGCCAGCCCACGCCATCCATTAATTATAAAGTTCTCTATCAGCTTTTCCCCTAAAAGTTTTAGCCACCATTCATGATACTTCCCCAGATCTGGAATTCCATTAGGGGTTGCCAACCGGTGATATACTGTCATTCCTTCTGCATCTATTAGCTGGAATTCTAGAAAGAACTTTGCCCATCAATTCACAGGGCAGGATAAAATAGAAGTATTGCATTCTCGGGACACATATTTCGAAGTTTCTATATTGAGAGGCCCACAGTTTGTCCCTCTGTGAGGTTTTAATAGTTTTCAGATATAAAAGCAATACAAAAGAAAGCAAAATAATATTTTGACTGAATCACTTGAATAAGGATAATTTTACTCATGTTTTCTAGGTAATTGCTTCAAATATCTAATTCATTTTAGTAGTATAGTTACTTGGCTACATTCTGTGTTCCCAGGATTGTACTTTTGTTTTCTAACAGAAAACTTAAGTAGAACAACTGTACTCAGCCTAGCTCCCACTCATTGTTAGGATCAATCTTGTTTCATTCGTACCCAGCCCCTACCTCCCACTGAGTTACTTTAAAGCATGTCCCAGCCATATCATTTCATCTATAATATCTTAATATGTATCTTTAAGAGACAGCATTTCTTTTAAAAAAATTTTTGTAATTAGAAAAAACAGTCAACTACTATAACACCTGAAAAAGGTTTAAAATCATTCCACACCTGTACTTTAGATAGTACTGCACAGACAAGTGCAATAGTACTCAGCAGATGTCTTCTTTTTTTTTTAATAGAAGGTAGAGCTTGGACTGGTAGAATGGTTGTGTTTGGACAGAGTCCAGTAGGGAAACAACAGGAATAAGGTCTTGGGAAGGAAGAATGGCATTTATATGAGAAGTTATGACCAAGGGCCTGAAGAGTATCTGACTCTTCTTGTTTTCCCTTAAAGACAGCTAAGATCTAAAGGAGTGAAATGAGACACTGGCTTTGGTGCCTATCTGTGGTTGAATTTACTGTCATGGTTCTTTTCTGACAAAATTTTTTATGAAAAATTTCAAATATGTAAAAAAATGACAACAGTTATACAGTAAATAATTCTTACACCCACTACCTAGATTCTACAAATAACATTTACTTGTATTTTATCACGTAAGTCATTTATGGGATGGCCCTTATTTGCCTCTGTTTTTATCCTCTATTTGCCCTGTTATGATGTCTTGTAGATCAGATGATGTCATTGTATGTAGGTGACTTCGAGGTTTCGGTGATCTAGTGAAACAAGATTCTGGGATGTCTGCTAAGCTAAATCAAGGGACCAAGGAGCAGGCTGAATGTGCTGAACAGGGACATTTCCTTTTATATGTGTGAATCTGATTTTAAGCAAGATTCTTCATCTGCTTTGGAGGAGATTTGGTTTAAAGTAATTTCAGAGCACATTTTTGTGCATACTAGCATTCTGAATGCGTAAAGTGCCCTATTTATGCTTGTCCTTTTGGATAAACCATGTTGCTATAGTGTCTACCATCCCGAGTGAAGACTTAGCAAGCCTGGGGACCTCCAGGCACTGGAAAGGGTGAGAACATGGGGGTTGAAGGGGTATAATTAGTGTCCGTTTCTCAGTTTTTATTTCATAAGGGAATCCTGAGTGGGGTAACCTGAAATGTGTAAAAGTGAAAGACTGCCCCACTCCCATCCCTGGTAAAAATAAGCTTTTCCACAATCTACCAGTTAGCTAGCATTTGTAAAGTACAAATACACGGTGTTAAGTTTGGACACTTGGCAGCGGGCAGAGTACTGCAAAACGTTTTTAAAGGGAGAGAGCATTTTGCCTTGGGGGCTGTAGATGTACAAGAGAGATTCCAGGAGATGATAGGCAGGATTTTGGTCCCCATGACCTTCCATCCCATGGTGTTACACTTGTGAATGTGTTACATTATGGGGTAAAAGGGACTTTGCAGATGTAACCAAAGTTTCTAAAATAGAGATACTATCCTGGATTATCTGGGAGCGTGCCCAGTGTAATCACGTGAACCCTTAAAAATGGAAGAAGCAGCAGAAGTCAAATTCGAAGGACTAAAGATGCCATTGCTGGCTTGAAGATAGAGGGGCCCCAGGGAAACCAGGAGAAAGAAATGAATCCTGCCAACAACAGCCAGTGAGCTTAGAAGAGGGCCCTGAGGCACAGATGAGAACTGCGGCCATAGCAGATACCTTGGTTTTAGCCAGTGGGACCCTGAGTGTAAAATCAGCCGTGTTGTGTCAGACTTCTGACCTACAGAAACTGTTTAAAGCCACTAAGTTTTGGTAATTTGTGATAGCAGCAATAGAAAACAGGAATATGCACAGGTTTGCGAGCTTCAGGCCCCCAAGGGATAGAGATTTGTGACTTGGTACAAGTAGAGAGCAGGAGAGAGTTGGGTTTTGTAATTCTTTTGAAGGTGACAGGTAGTTCTGGAGTCTAGCCCACCTGAGTTCAAATCTTTCTTGGCTGTCCCTGGCTGTGTGGCTTCACGACTTGGAACTTCTGTCTTCATCCCAAAAGTAGAGATAATAGTACCTACCTCACATACCCTCATCTCTGAATGAGAACGCACGCACGACACTTAGCACAGTGCCGGTTATCCAGAAAGCCCCAAGACCCCTGAAAGCACTTTGTTTTTCAGTCAGCATTTCTAAGCAGAGACTTTATTACCAGAGGCACAGCAAGAATGTAGGCAGAATAAACTCAAAATGCAAAATGTGGAAACAGGGCTCCCAACCCAGTCACTTAGGAGACCACAGCAGAAAGTACCAAGGTCAATGTTAAGAATCAGGGCTGATAAAGTAATGTGTGAATCTATTAGAATGTTGAGAGGTAGACCCATCATGACATTTTCAAAGCTGTATGAGGATATCTTCTGTATCCCCAAATTGGAAAGCGTCGCAGTGCAGAGTTGCGTGAAACCTTCAAAAAGTTACTGGTAATGTGTGAACTAATAGAGAAAAGATAGCTTTGTTAAAATAGGAGTGCCTGGCTTTGTTCATCTTGTCTCCTATCTGCAAGCACCCAAGATTCAAATGATGCACCTAGAAAACTCAATCACTGTGTTATGTTGTGGAACTTTGAAGTGGGTACATGAAAATTAGTGAAACTAAGACTATGAACTTTTCGCCTGCCAAAGATCTGCTGTACTTTGTATGTGATACAAGAGCTCCATGGCCACATCTCTACAGAATGGGCCCCGCCTTCAAGAGCTGGTATCAAGAGAGCAAAGGGGTCAGCTCCCTCAACAGTAGCTGAGACATTCCTCCCTGGTGGCATGGCCTGGTTTCCTGTTAAGGTGACAGTTGAAGAGTCAAATTTTGCAAGAATTTGTGACTCTCACCTCCAGTTGATGATTACACAAAATCTTCCTTTAAATTTTTTTTAAATCATTTTAATTCTGTAAGTAAACTCTGAAATCATACAGCCACTATACACAGCTAAAATCTCAACAATGGAGGTTAGGCTAGTTTCTTCCCATTTGGCTCAGATTCTTCAGGGAAGCCCAGTTCGGGCAGACAGCTCCTTACGGGGTCCTCACTTCAGAGAAGATACAGGCCTGCGCGCTCGCCTCCACCTGCTCTTTATTAAGAGTCCTTTGTTCCTGGATGTTTCCTGTTTTGGGGACTTTTAGGAACTAGCCTCTGCAAATGCTGATAGTTTGTAGAGTTAGGAATGTTGTGTAACATGTTAATGTAGATTACAAAGATTAGTTCTTTGGCAATAGTCTAGTCTGGGCTTAGTGTGTACTTTTGAGAATAAGACTGTGTTTCTTTTTAAACTCTTTCTGTAATTAGGACCTTTCGCTGTTTGAGTTGTATTCCTTTCTAGCTTCAACTGTCTGCATTTGTGTATAACAGAAATAATTCACTTTATGGACAGATGAAATTAGGGTTGGTCATTGATGGTGATTGCCACACTTTTTTCACAGATGTTTCATTACCTGGATGAATGTATTACGTGATAAAATCGAATAACAGTAGTCTTCTTCAAAATGACAGAAAAAACCAAGCTAGTTGATTGTCTTGTCAATCTTAAGTTTTAAAATCAAAGAATGGCATACTAATATTAATGGAAATTCTGAGTATATTTATTTAATTGGCATGATTTTTCCATGTATATGTGTGCTTGATCTTTTATTGTATGTAGCTTGTGTTCACATTTTCTGTTGGTAAAGTTGTTCCTAGTTTATATAATGGAATTAAATATATTCTGTGTAAAAAGAGGTGGGCTGGACTAAATAATATCTGGACAATCGCTTTTAGCTTTAAAGAAACTGAGAAAGTGAGTCTCCCATCACTGAAAGTATTCGAGAGAGCTGACCTATCCAGCCCGGGCAGCACCTAGGCCACAGTCTGTGCTGGGTGCTCTGTAGAGCCTCAGGCTCCTCTCAATCTTCTATCTCTGCAGCAGGAAGGCAATAATTAGCTTCATTTTACAGACAAAGAAATTCAGGCAGAGGAATATGATTGAACATCCCAGGCTCACATATCTAAAATGGGAAAGCTGAGAATCTGGTCTGTTTAACTCCATGACTTAGAGTTTGGTTTTTTTTTTTCCCTATAGATAGAGAAGATCGCTAAACATTTCTTTGAAAACCTACCAACATGCCTTATGTGGATTTATCTCGTTTAATAACCTGAATAAATCTGGGAAATAAATTCCAGCCTCATTTTACAGGCAAAGGAATTCAGATTCAGATATGTTAGATAGCCCAAGCCCAAGGCCACACAGTTCCACTTGGTGGCACAGCTGGAATCTGAACCCAGATCATTCTGACCCCAAGTCCAGGACAGTGCAAAGAGCTTCATGATATACAAGGGGGTCTGCTGCCAGCCCGGAGATGGGCAGCAGCGCTTACAGCATTGTTCAGGTTTGCTTGAAGCTGCATATAGAAAATAACTATAAAGCCCTCGTGCTAACGTCTCACATGTAGAGCCAGGAGGCCTTGTGAGCTTAGTTTTTTTTGTGCCTATTTTCTGGGCTTTTGCAAAGAATCCATATAATAGGTACATAAGAGATGTACACATATCTCCTGGATGGACAGAAGCCATGGCTCCCTATTTAGTGTGGAGCTGGGAAAGCCTGGCACTTGGTGTTCAGTTGACTGTGCTCTAGGGAAAGTGACATCAGTTGGTACTACCTGCGCACAGGCATGCTCAGATAGTCTCCAGCCCAGCCCTACAAGCCCCTCGCGTTCCTAGAATGGCCAGTGGGGCGCTAACATGCTGGGAATTGCCCATAAGCCCATAGACTCCTAGCTTTGCACCAAGAGTGGGTGTGGGTGTGGAGGCAGCAGTTGAGGAGCACCGCCCTCGGCTTGGCTTGGTGGAGTGCAGCAGCATGACCCTATGCTGCAGTCTGTGTCCTGGCAAAGGCTTGTTCCCGCCTCCCACACATGCCCTGACACCAGGGACATCAATTCCTCAACCCCATTCCGCTTTTGCTCCCTCTATCCACTTGCCTCCTATCTTCTTCCCCAACTGCGAGTACAGCCGCATACTGGAAATTTTCATGAGAGTCCAGTTTCAGATATTCTTCCTGGAGCATGAACTATATTCACGCATTGCAGAGAGCACGTTCTAACCCTCAGTTCTGACCATTCTTCCTCCAGGTTCACTCTCTATGCTCTTGTGGTCACCTCCTAACCAGTCTCCAGCTTTAACCCATTCAACTACACACCACTGCCAGACTGTCCCTAAAATGTGTCCCTTTGGGTTTGTCAAACCTTGCTCCAGTACTTCAGCACATCCCAGTGCCTGTCTCACCCAGGAGGGTAAGGCCCTGTGCCTGCAGCCGAGGACACATGTCGAAGCTGCTTTCTCTGCTTGGTCCTCTGTCACCAAGTTTGGTTTTCTCCCATAAGTGAATGTGATTTCCTTTCCATCTTTCCTCTGGCCTTGATGCATTAAAGTCTGCCATATGCGGTTGCAAGGGGGTTGTTAGTGATACAACAACTGGCTGCCACCCTCAAGAAGCTTACACCCTAAGTGAAGGGAGGAGAAATGGGGGTGTAGAAGGTTTCCAAGCACAAGGCTGTATGTTGTATATGATAAGGCACCAGATTAGTGGTACTGGTCCCTTCCTACTGTCGCAGATTGTTCCAGTAACATTTATCAAGATTTCTTTTTGGGAGGGGCGGAAGAGCAACATATGTAACCTAAACATCTGTACCCCCATAACATGCTGAAATTTAAAAAAAAAAAAAAA
>RJWJ010019229.1:0-30578 GCA_004363605.1 Indri indri | reverse complement strand
CGAACTTACAGCTAGACAGGAGGAATAAGTTCTAGCGCTCTATAGTGCTGTAAGATGACTGCAGTTAACAGTGATATATTATACAGTTTCAGATAGCTGGAAGGAGGATACTGAATATCCCCAACACAAAGAGACAACAAATGTGGAGATGATGGCTATGCTCATTACCCTGGTCTGATCACTACTCACTGTATGTATCGCAACATCACCATGTACTCCACGAATATGTGCGATTATTATGTGTCGATTTAGAAA
Organism: Indri indri; assembly: GCA_004363605.1. NCBI lineage: Eukaryota > Metazoa > Chordata > Mammalia > Primates > Indriidae > Indri > Indri indri. The sequence goes on along the minus strand of RJWJ010019229.1, from coordinate 30,323 downwards.
TATTTTTCAATTAAATTTAAAAATGTTTTTAAAAAAGAAACCACACAGAATAATAACCTGAGAGGGGGCAGAGGCAAGTGAGAGCAGTCAAGAGACTATTCCTGCAACCCAAGCAAGGGGTAGGGAGAGCCTAAACTAAGGGACAGAAAAGGCAAAATACAAAGTACCATGCTGGGCATTCTTGCAGATACGAAAAATCAATCGAAAAAGACATGGATGATCTTCACCTTCGGGAAGTTAAAGAAGTAAGACACACAGACACATGAAATGCTAATGACAACCAAAATGTAGAGAATGACGTGTGAAACAGCACAATGGCACAAAGCACTGTAATACTTTGGAGATGAAGATCACTGTAGCTGGGTCTGAGTGTGCGTTGGGGATAAAGGGGCTGGATGTCATTTACGGGTATTATGAAATTGTCCTAAACAAGAGGCATGACTCATGCATAAGCCCAGAACAGAGTAAGCAGGCAGGCCTAAAAGAAATGGAAGCACAGTGTTGAAGCGCAGTGAAAGCTAAGGTGAAAAATAACAATTTAGGAGCAGACTGCGGAGGGTCCTTAGAGTCCGAATTAAGGGGTTTAGGAGATTAGACTTTATCCCACTCGAGGTGGAGGTCCAAGGAATGGTTTTTAGTGGGTCATAATTAGGGTCTTGATGAAAAAGATATTTTAGAAAGACTCATCTGGTGATAGTGTTTAAGATTCAATGCAAGGAGCAGAAAGAGCCTGGAAGAAGGTAAGGCCACTTAGGGGGCTAAAGCAGTAACTCGGGCAGGATAAGGGCCCTGAGCACAGCGGAATTGAAAAGAAAGGAATGTGGGGGAAAAAAAGGATTTCACAAAAAAAGGATCTTCAGAAATTGTTTGCTGGATCCTTCATCTCCGTTTCCAAAAAGAAGTCATATGTGTGAATTCATCTATTACAGGGGGCTCTTCCCAAACCTTCCCCCTCTAGACGATGCCATTTTACAACCCAAACTCTTGTACTCGTCATGCACAAGTAATTACTGGTCTGGGATGTATTTGTTTCTTTAAGTGACTGTGGCTAAAAAATTGAGGATAAAAAGAAGAGATCAGCCTTTGAAGTTCTGCCCTACATGGAAAAATAAAGCAAAACCAGGTGTCAGGGAAACCATGGATTTGGAAACAAGAAAGGACAGAGAGGTAATTTTCCGTACATTTCTCTCATGAAAGTATAAGTATTCCTTATAGAAATACCTTTCCTGAGGAGCGGTTGTTCAGAGGATCTCATTAAACGGGGTATGTCAAAGTGTTTCAAAATGAATGAAGTATTCATACATGTGTTAGGTATTATAAGAAAAATATGCTGTTGCCCTATCACTACCTTTTTTTTTTTTGATCTTTGCCTTTAAAGATAATGCTACTGACCCACAATTTCTCAAGAATGCATCGGACTTATTGGGTGAGATGAATTGGAGATAAGGTATAGTCCACTAAAGCAACATATAGATTCGTTCTGCAAAAATACCGACCCTGGAGGGCTTAAATCCAAACTATTGACCCCACAACTAATCATCTATGATAATAAATCCCGTTATGAGCTATAAGAAAAATAACATCTCATTCTCCTTTCAAAACTCCTTCATGCACTAGACTTTACTGCTCAAAATCAGGTTTCATAGAAATCTTTCATCAGTTATAAAATTTATGCTTCTTGCATAAAGAACAAAATTAACAAATAATCTATTTCAAAGTTGCGTGGCTTTCTAATTTTTACTTTCTCACCTTTAAAAAAAAAAACTTTTATGTTTGCTGACTATAAAAAGAAAGGAAAATATCCTGCTATGTCAGTGGTTCGGATTCATAAAAGACCTAATTGCCTTATAGACGATAATTTTGCCACCAGTTTACAATTAGCATGCATTTCTCATGCATGAGTGGACCCAATTACATAACAAATTTCACCTTTGGGGATTTCTCCTGACTGCCTGTCTTCTATCCACCACACAACTCAATTTCACACTGTCAGCAGCCCGAACATGGTTACAGTCAGTCTCTGTCAAAATGATTTATTTAAATTACAAACAGAGACCAAATCCCTAGATAATTGCCCCTACCCTCATGCTTACGCTTACACTCAACCCAACTTTGAATCAAATCTTTTAATAGTCCGTAGACACCGTTATTCAATTATTAGGGCAATGTTTAGTTCCAATAATCTAATATTATTGAAGCCAACTCGCCAAAATCTCAGGCAACTAAATCAGCAGTCTCCGTGTGCGCTTTATTAATGGGCATATAATTTATTTTATATTCTAAGAAGTCAATGAAAAATTATGTAGCTGTATCCAAAGGGCTAAAAATAATTACATTTTAATATCAAATTATGGAGAGATTTTTTTTTTCTATAATGTTGGAAAAAAAAGGTGTCCATCTTAGCTTTTCTTGTAAAGCAAGCAAGCATTTCTTATGAATAGACATGCTAAAATTGAAAGTGGAACAAAAAAGGGTTTTGGGGAAACAGGATAGATAACTAAAATTGAAGATGCTTACAAAGTAAGGGAGAGAACATAGGGCAGGTGAAAACACTATTGTCTGTTGGCCAGTGATTTAAGAAAACAGGGTTTTAGAGATTCCCATTGAAGCCAACACACACACACACACACACACACGCACGCACGCACGCACGCACGCACGCACGCACGCAGGCAAAACTATTCCTTCTGTATGTCAAGCACAGGCACAAATCCTGACAAATCAAATAACGGTACACTTACTATTTCAGTCAGTGCGTAGAATATATGATTTTGTCATCCAGTTAGTTTTTTTCTTTCCCCTTCATATGCTATTTCTCTTCCCCCTGAAACAAATTAGAAAATAAACTAGTTTTTATCTATGGCACAAAGTCTGGAGAAGTCTCTCAGGGTTTGACATTACCATTTTATTTCACGATTTATCCCCAGACTGTCTGAGCTAATTGAAAGTGCAGCTGATATTTGTGTGTAAACAGGCAGAATGAAACACATCAATAATCTCCTCCGGGCTAGCCCGGGTCCCTCAGAGGCCTGGCGGTGTTTCTACCCTGAGATCCTGCCACAGGTACCCCAAATGCATTACTTATAAACTCAAAGGTGGCTACCACCTGAAATTAGAAAACGCCTTTAAAATTACCCACACACCTAGGGCTATAATAACCGTAGATAAATGATTTATTTAAATGCCCAAGAGCATATTATTCCTCATATTTGTACGCTGTTCCTTAAGAACATTTTCCTAAAATACTATTAAAGAAAATGTGGAGATGTACAAGGACATTTCTGCCATTTCTGAATTTATGACCCTAAAATTTGAGAGCAGGGAGAGGGTAGATGGCAAGTAAGTGGTTTAATTGTGAAAATCTGTAAGGCAGGTTTTTCAGCACTGAACACAACCACTGTATTCCGCTGAACAGACACACTTTTAGCAAAACCTGGACTTCTAAACATTATCTTCGATTACATGATTTAGCTGCATTTCCTGACTTCCCATGAAAACCGTTCCTAAGCCCAACACTCTCGAGTTCATAAGCAACCAAACTCCATCTGAATATTAATATATTCAATGAAATGAAGACATCTTTCTGGAGTTTCATGAGAAAAAAAAAAAAAAAAGAACTTCATTTTAGAAGCCAAGTTCTGTTTCTTCCTAATCACTCCGTCGATTCTAAAATCCTGCCTCTTTTCGTGTTCTTTCCGCAGCTGTACTAAGTGGGTAACGTAGCAGAAGAATTTCAAATTGCAGTATTTCATAAATCTCCCATGTTCAATATGTTGTCATTACAGCTACCAAAAGAAAGAAGGCAGGCTAACCGCTCTCAACTCTTTCATTACACACAATTTGAAATTTATTGTTGTATTTTATCCCACACCTCAGTACCATATGCAGAGTGAGTAGGCATTTCCAAGTGATTTCAAATCCTGGACAAATGAACACGAGAGTGGCTGAAAAATTTTTTATAACATTGACACAGGCACAAGCAATCAAAAATGCCCATTCATCCATAACATATTACCCAAAACACCTAGGAGTTGTCACTAAATCTACTGTTTTATGTCTTTATACTTTCTTTATCCAAAAGGGATTAAAGGCAGCTTAGAAAGAGCCACACAATATTTACAGCTAAAATAAACTAGAAACAAATAAGAAAATGAAGCAAGGGGGAAAAATGCAGATCGCAAAGACCCCTGATCTTAGCGATCCTATCTATATCAACCCGTATTAAACTTGGCGCTCTAATGCAAGACTCACACATCTCATATCCCTTATAAAATTTTCAGGAGCTATAATTTTCAGGATTATAATTTCCCAGCATCTCCAGCAGGAAGATTCTGGGCTCTTTCCAGTCTAGACACTTTCTCACCTTCTTCTTCTCGAAACAGACACAATCCAGGCCACTGTCAGAAAAATCTGCCTGGGTTGTAGCCAGTATTGTTCAGTGGGTTTAGATTAAAGTAATATGGAAAACTGGGCTAAGCCAAAGTACCACTTTTTGGATCAACCCAAGTTTTGTATAGAAAAAGATCCTTGAGTAATATGGAAAACCTAGTGAGGTAAGGGAAAAAGTTCATAAAGTTGTAGTTTTATAAATGAATAATAAATTCTCCAGACCTCAGAATGCTTAACAGCCTCCCTTCTTCGGGAGTAGGTCCCTAACAGTAATATTATGAAGTCTATATATTTTTTTTTACTGCTATCCAAACATTAATATGCCTCATCTTGGCTAAAAGAACTACTTCTAAGACTGCTATGTCTGTTAATATCAAGACACCACAAAAAGTTTTTTTAAAAAGATGTCTAAATTATACGCTTTTAAAAATCAGTGTTGTCTAAATAACAGGCTTAATCCACATATTTTTTATACTGATGTATCGATATCACACTGTATATGATAAATATAGATTAATACGTACCTGTGTTATAAGAGTTTTTTGCATAATTAAGAATGGATCTGCAAACGACCTCTGGCATTGAATAAAATGTATATTCCTGCTAATGATAAAGGTTGGTGACATGATCAGTTCTTTTCTAATTAAATCTGAATATTGACTTCATTTGAATGTAAATTAAAAGGCTTACCTTTGAATTGACTGCAATCCTTTACGTTAGCTGCCATGTGGATGTCTTAAGTAGAAATGTTTAGTTCTTTTTGAAATAAAATTCTGTGATAGTCAAAGATTTATGATATAACTTTTTCACAGCATTATTTTTATTTTCGTAAAAAAACATTTTCCGAAAACAATCCAATGAAAGAAATATCACTGAATGTAACTGCCAGTGGAAGATATCTCTGATTTGCATTTTTAAAAGCAAAAATAGGTTTTTGATTTAAGGAAAGAATACGGAGGAAGAAAAATGAAGGGAGAGATCTTCGATATTCATGACGGATGGGCGGATTGTTGGGAGGGGGTAGAATAAGAGACAAATGTCATGAAGCCAAAATTCAACTCTTTTTCTTCAAAGAAGAAAAAATTCTCACTAATATAAAATGTCCACTTAAAGAGCAAACAATGGGTAAACCTTAGGGAATATGGCAAAAAAAAAAAAAATCATGTATTTCTCCCACTTTCTGATCAAATTGTTTAAACATCAAATAGTTCTGTTTTTGAACTTCTGACAAATAAAATTTTTCTCAAATTATACAGTTCTATCTGCAAATTGTTCATGTGTGTATACGCACATACAAACACATGTATACATACATCTCATGTTGATGGCCGATACCAGTGAATTTAAAACCATCTGCTAATTAAACATTTCCTGGAAATTAAGGTTCCATCACTTATAACACCTGGATATACACATTGTAGTGACTATACAAGTGACACACACAATTCTCATGAAAAATGGTAGGAGTTTTGCATGTTTTTTCATACTTTCGTATCACCTACGCAGTTGTTAATTTTCATTCACAATTCCTCTGGGATGCCTACCATTGAACTAATTTTTATGTGGAAAAAATGTACATTAACACACTTCATATAATCCTTTGGAACAACCATAACCACAGGTGTCAATTACAAAAATTAAAAAAGAGCTGTTTATCCACCTTTAATAAGTACCGAATTAACATTTCCCAGTCCTGATAGGTTTTGAACTTCTGTCGGTCTCCGCTTTCTCTTTCCAGGAAAATATTATATAAACTAAACAAGATGCAGCTTCCAAGTCCCAAGCAACTCCATGCATAAATGTTTATTTCCAAAACAAGATGTAATACATAAGTTCACGGAATATTTAAAGTATGAAATCTTATATACACATAATTAGCAAACATGAGATTTTTGAAGATTCCTAACCTTTCATGTTTATCCTGTAAGCTTAACCACAGCAAACAAAATAACCACCACGTTTTTTAATTTAATCACAAAACTCCTATTTCGGAAAAATTCAAAGGTGAGAACTATTCGAAATGGAAGAAGATGGTGCTATATTGGAAGAGCTAAGCGTTGGGCTGTAGCTGACTGTGATAAAAATCGTAAGGAAGGGATTAACCAGATGCAGTTGGCATATTTTCTGAGAACGCAGCATACCTTGCAGACCACAGCAACATGCACACTTCCCAGTCACCCGGCCTCACTCTCTCGCCCGGAAATGCACGGCGGGGCTACCAGGCTACTGAATACACGAGCACCTACGTTACTGATCTGTTCCTGAGTCCTCTTCAGTCTCTGCAGCTCGGGAGTGTCCGTAACGATGCTAAAGCCCCTCCCTTTGCTCTCTTCAAAATCTCTTCTGTACTTGACCTAACAAGGAGGGAGAAAAGAAAAGAAAAAGAAAAAAAGTTAACAGAGGGATCGCAAATCCCACTGGGGTAAGCCGGGGCCGGCGAAGCTGCTAGGATAGGAAGCGATGCCCACAGACACGCCTCTCGGCAGGAGAGCATAGCAAGAGCCAGTAGGGCACAGCCAGGCTACCTGGTTTGTGTCCCCACGACTGCGCTTACTATTAATATTCGTGTGATTTTAAGCGAGTTACTGAACCACTCCGTGCCTCCATAGTCTCATCTGGACAACAGCAATAACAACGATGACAAGTTAATAGGTTGTACGGACAGGATCAAGTGACTTAATGCACAAATCTGGCCGCTGGGAACAATAAGTACTCTGTAACAGTTATTATTATCGTTAATAGTATTACCACTATGCAAGAAAAAAAACGTGGGAAAAGAATGCTAAACCTTCCGCTCCCACGCCCTTCGTGTCCATGAAAAGGCATCATTTTGATCCTGAACTATCCTAGAGAGGAGGGGAAGTCAAAAGCTAGCCCTGTCCAAGAAGTTTTCATTCCGTTTCCAAAGGCAAAGCATATGGATATGATTACACGACGCTGTGTTGCCAAATGGCAAGTATATAAGTGCTTATGAAAATATTTATAAAATAGGCCACACCTAGAGATTACAAAGCTTCTCATATATGGTCTTGGCATACTGTGTGTTGAGCTCCTGAGATTTTTTTTTTCCAGTATTTAAATATACTTCTTTTCTAATTACAGCTCAATGGAGCTGAATTTTACTGCTTCCTCAAAGGACTGGAACCGCTAATGCTTAATCTGACAGAGTCCTATCTCCTATTATTATCATAATGACAATAACTGTCACACCAGTTAAATATTCTGCTTGTTAAGGATGGAGATGGTGACATCACTTTGACGATTCTCATTTTTTTTTTTAACCTGAACATCAAGAAATGTGGAAACATATCTTGAACTCCCAGAATCCCCATTTTTAGATTCAAGACTGCAAGCCTCCAATTAACACTCAAATTAATAATTAAAATCAGTTGAATTAATTTAGGAAGCTTATAAAAACATGATTCCATAAGTGTCGCTTTCTGCAGAAGTTTGAAAAGTTCACTTAGTCGAGCATGGAATGACTGTTTTTGTTGAGTCATATCTGTACTTAAATACCCAATTCTCTCAAGCATCATTATCCTTGAGGCTACTGGGAGATTTTTTCTTTCACCAGAAGAAGTTGAAAGAAAAAAGAAAGAAAGAAACATCTCTGATGACAACAAATAGAAAGATCTAGATGCTCTCATCACTTTTAGCCCAAGGATATCTAATTTTCTCCCCATATTTTCATTTAAATTTATAAAAGTACTAAAACCCTTTCCTTAACTATTCCCAAAAGGAAAAGGTCAAACAAACTGCATTATTTTTCTTCCACAGAAAACGCCGAGTGAGATTAGCCTTGGTCTCCCAGCATGTGAGACTGACACACATTCTCAGCGTTTTATGCCTAACTAAGCAGAGAAGCCATCCAGCTTCGCTGGCAGTAAGCGTTAGGGAGCAGAGTAGTATAACAATAAAAGCTAAAAAGATGACTAGGTTGTAACAGCAACAGGCACGAAGATATATTAATAAGAAGAGAAGTAGACAAGCTGAGTTCTAACACCTCTAACCCCAGTTTCAGAGAAGGCATAATCACATATTCTTGTTGTTACTGGTTTGGTGCTTTTGTTTTTGTTTGTTTTAATCGAGATTTCCAAAGAAGTGAAAAGAAAAACCATTGAATTCTAGCATCATAGGTTTTGAGCTGATTACTGTTCAACAATCCTTTCCACAAGACATAAGAATCATCAGACTTTGGCTTACCTGGTTACATGACTAGTTTTGAAGAGTGTATAATCATCTCTTTAAGTGGCCTCAGAATTTTAGAAGATGATTGTGCTTTTTTAATGGCACGATGCACAACCAAGCCTCTTACCTTTTCAGAACCAGCTCAAGCACCAACACACCAGTATTTCTTTACCACAAACAGGAGCCTTCAAGCCATTTGCCAGAGCCCTCTTTTTTTCCATACTCCCATCTACTTGCATCCAATCTATTTAGGGCTAATTTTAAATGTATCCAATGATTCACCAGTCATGGATAGTCTGATTCTGAGAGGCAAGTGGATATAAAAAGAGATCAGAGGGCAGAGGAGAGTAGGAGGATGACTCTCTCCAATCCCATGTGTCCCCTTGGCTCTCTCAAGACCTCCTCTAGCCCATGAGAACAACACACCCTTGAACCCAGCCATTTATCTTGGGAGGCACACATAATCCATCATGCATCCAGGAGCCTCAGCTCTGGGACTCTGGCAGGAACTCTTGGGAAAGAAGTGCTCTGTTGCCATGGGCTGGCTAGTTTAGTTGGCTGTAAAAGTGAAGCTTCTGGCCACCATTTGGCCACCACCCAATAATAAAAAAGCCAACACAGAGACAGGCAACATGAGAGATCTAGAGTCCTGACAACATCATTTGAACACCCAGATCTTAATCTTCCGAAAGCCAGCAACACCAAGGTTGTCAGTTACATGAGCTAATAAATTTCTCCCTTTCTGATGCATGCAACCAACCCTCAGCTGCCTAAAATGTAGACACATGTACAAGGTTCCCAGGAAATACCAACATGTGAATTTCTCCTCTTTTACTTCTATGCTCTGAGGCTTCCTATTTGGGATACAAGATTTAATAGTTTATAATAACAGCAGAAAAAGCATTGCTTTAGGGGAAAATGGGCTTTGCTCATTCAGCAAATATTGAATGGACACCTACTCTGTGCCAAGAGCTGTTCCAAGTGTGGGAAGAATGCAGCAAAGAAAACAGTCAGGGATCCCTGCCCTTGTGTAGCTTACATTAATTACAGTGTGAGAGACAGAAAAGACAGACGACCTACCTAAGTCAAATAAATGGTACCTTCGTGGAAAGTGTTAAGACAAAATAAGCAAGACAGTAGGACGTGAAGTGTCGGGAATGCCGCCCTGTTAGACAGCGTGGTCAGGGAGGGCCCCAGAGAGAAGGTGACATGTCAGTAAGGCCTCAAGGAGGGGAGAGAGGGAGCCGCACAGCATCTTCGGGGAGAGCTTTCTAGGCAGAGGGAACAGAGAGAGCAAAGCCCTAAAGCCCTTTGGGAAGGACGACGAGGGCCAGTGTGGCTGGACCAATGCCACAGAGAGAGAAGAGGAAGAGGAGGGCAGAGAGTGATCACAGGGCCTTTGCAGGCCCTGAAAATGTCGGCTTTTCCTCCACGTGAGACACAAAGCTACTGCAGGGTTGTAAGGAGAGGAGCAGTATGTCCTGACTTGTGTTTTAACAGGCTCTGTCTGGCTCCCACCCTGCAAACCCCCTGGGTGGGACGGGTAGGATAGAAGCGAGGATCCCAGGGAGGGGCAGGCAACGTCTTCCTCCTTCCCCAGTTGGCCACTGTCCTGGGACCACAGAGAGCAGCAACAGTTCTCAGGCCCAGCTGCAGAGCCCCAGCCTCCCCAGGAGCCCCTGCGAGGTCAGCTGTGCACTCTCGTCAGAACGGGGCAGGAGGCGCCAAGGAGAAGAGAGAATAAAACGAAGACGCCAACCTGAACTCAGGAGGAGAATGTGCTATGGCCGGGAAGCGATGCAGTGTTATTTCCCTGCAGTCTCACCCCTTCCACAATGACTAAAGGCAACTTCGAAATGCACTCTTCAAGTCAAACGCAGGAAATTCACACAATAGGCAATTCTATTTGCCATGTTTGTCTTCAAAAGTAACTTCGAAATGTATTAATTTCAAATATGGGATGCTATGTAATATGTGTTGGCATTCTGTGTGTGTGTTTGCATGTCTGTGCGTGTGTGCACGCTTGTGTACATGCATCTGCATGCACGCGTACGTATATGTACGTGTCCACATATATTTATCGTTCTGTGCTGTAGATTAGAACCCTAAAGCAAGAATCAAAAGACCTGAATTTAAACCCTGATTTTTTTCTGTGATCTTAATTTGTTCAATTTCCCTAACACTCTTGATCCTCAGTTGTAAAATGGAACGAGAAAAAGATGCGACATGCTACACAGGAAATGAATGTTTGGAGGGTTAAAATGACATGTGAAAACACCAAGCAAGGATATGGCCCTTCAGCAAATGCTAGTTTTATTCTTCTCACTAAATATTAACATCAAAATGACCTTTGCTGCTTAAGTGTGCTCATTTCTGCCAAAGAATGCATTGCTCGGTGACAGTTTGCATTTGAAGTCATGAGCAAGTCACACTCACAAGTTCACGTGGAAGGAGGGCCTAGACACTCGGGTGGTTCTGGCCTCGCTTAAGAAAAAGGCTCACAATAATTGAAAAGGAAGACTTTTGAAAAGCAAAACTATGAGCAGAGTTGCAAATGGAATTGTTTGCTAACACTGAGATATATGGTCTCTCCCCCAGATGTCGCAGGTAATATATTATTACTATTACAACAATATCAATGAATGAAGACAATGGAAACTGCTAAAGAGAAAGGCCATTGTTAGGCAGAAAGCCATCTCTGACGAAGGAAGCTGGGAGACTGGTAAACTGCTGAACAATAAACTAAAAGGAGATTAAATAACACTTGGTAGTGAAGTCAAAGATGGGCATATCGTCCAGCCCAGCAACTCGACACCCCATCACACTTGTCTCTAAAGAAACCCTCATCTGTGAGCATCTGGGGACCTAGAAAAACATGTTCATGATAACATTGATTTCTATTTAAAGAAAAAAAAAAAAGGAAATAACCTAAATATCCATCCACAGGAGAATGAATAAACTGTTGCATACTCATACAATGTAGTATTACCCAGGAGTGAAAATGAGTGAACCACAGCTTCATGGAACCATATGCACGAATCTCAGAAACTTTATGTAGAGGGGAGGAAAAAGCATAAAGTGCACATATATGCAGTGAATACGTGGGAGAGGGCTTGGTAACAACATTCAGGGGAGCTGTGATGAGATCTGCTCATGGAAGGATGTGGGTCCCTGTTACTGGTGACGTTCTAATTCTTACGCTGAATGGCAGATTCACAGGTGATCTTTTTATTTTCATGCTATAGAACTTGCACGTACACTATGTATACTATTCTGTATTGATCAACTATCTCACACAGAAAACGTTTTCAAAGAAAGCAGGGACACGGTTTTAATGTCCCAGATGCAGAAGCTGAGGTCGTCAGAGGTGAAACGAAAGCCAAGAGTAGGAGAATAGAAAAAGAACATGATAACCAAGAATTCAATTGATATTTTCAGGGAGCTAAATGCAAGACTTGGGAGGCCAGGCGTGGTGGCTCACACCTGTAATCCTAGCACTCTGGGAGGCTGAGATGGGAGGATCGCTCGAGGTCAGGAATTCAAGACCAGCCTGAGCAACAGCAAGACCCCATCTCTACTAAAAAATAGGAAGAAAATTAGCCAAGCAACTAAAAATAGAAAAAGTTAGCCAGGCATAGTGGTGAGCACCTGTAGTCCCAGCTACTCAGGAGGCTGAGGCAGAAGGATCGCTTGAGCCTGGGAGTTTGAGGTTGCTGTGAGCTAGGCTGATGCCACGGCACTCTAGCCTAGGCAACAGAGCAAGACTCTGTCTCAAAAATAAAAAATTAAAATTAAAAAAAATAAAGGCAAGACTTGGGTTTCTCATAAATGGCAAGTGAGCTAGCCAGTGGACGTCCATTTGCAGAAAGTTAAATCAATCATTCTGAGTTTCTTCATCTTCATGAAGCTGTATAATTACATCAGCAAACACAAGCTTGAAGCCAAAAGACAGGAAAAATAGAAATCGAGAGAACGTGAAAGAGTGTTGCAACAGTGACTCGAAACTTGGATTAAGGAGGAATAGCACAAGTCCACGGAGACTCATGGCATGAATCACAAAAGACCACAGTGGTTAAGAAGTAACCAGGGCAGAAGTGTAAGAAGAAAGAAAACAGCATTTAGCCTTAGAGCAGCTTGTCAAAATATGTTTAACGGAAGCCTAAAATCTACAGACACATTTATTACTGATTCATGGTATTCTGCTCTTTACTTCATACATTTCTGATACAATGAAATCCATGACCAATTTCATTACCTTTCATGACATGATGGATATTTCGTATTTCTTCAAGGGGAGATTGTGAGGGTCACAGTATTTTAAAACTACATGCAAAATTCTTAGTTTGATCTGCAAAATTTAGTGCTCAATTATGTACCATCTTGCATAGTTCAGTAGATTTTAATGTCCTGAAGACTGTGGACCACACACTTCTTTCTATCTCAACACGTTTTGCTTGGTGCTAAGCATACATTAAAAGCCTAACAACTATTTCATGATTGATTAGTATCCAGCTTTATATTTTTAAGGTCTAAAATGCAGAAAATTGGTTAATCTCACAATGCTAGATGGGCATTAAAGCCTCCAAGGGAAAATCTGATGAAGAGCTTTTTTATTTTGTTTTAAGGTGAAGTTAATTTTAACTAATGTTAAGTCAAAGAAATAAGCTCAAAAGTAAATTTGCTTTTTCATAAATTAATCTCATAATAGGCAAATCTATGGTTAATTAAATAAAATTAAAATTATAATTACCTTTTTAAACATAATTAAAAAGCATTAAAAATAATTTTCATAGATTGCTAAGCCTTCCATTAGCCTTTTACTACATTCACAGAGGTTCTTGGTGATATTTACAGATCTGTCAGTTTTCCATGTATATTCGCAATCCAACTTTATCAGATTTAGGGTTCCTTTACTTTAAAAAAAAAAGTGAAATCTATATTTTACTCTAAATACTTTAAATATATATAATTACATTTTAATTAATTTCTCAATCAGCTAAGATAATTAAAAATCTCCCCTAAGACACTCAAGTTCAGCTTAGTGGTTAACAATGCAGACTCAGGAATTAGATAAACTTGTCTTGGGCTCTGGCTCTTCCTCTTACCAGCTGTGTGGGCTTAGGCAAGTTACTTAATCTCTCTGAGCCTCAGTTTTCTCATGTACAAAATAAGCATAATTGTAATGCAAGATTGACGGCACTTTGTGAGAATTAAATGAGATGATAATACTAATGCCTGACATCTATTAAGTGTCCACTATGTTCCAGGCACTGTACTGAGTGCTGGACATATCAGTGAGCAGAGGCAGGATGGGGAGCCCAGCAGGTGATGTGTAACAAGTGCTCAGGGCTCCCATGACTGTAGGCATGTGCTTACTCACTCATGGTAACCAAACATCCTACCACATGGCCAGGCACTGTGCCATCTGCCTTTGGGAGCTCCTTTGGTCCTTTTGGAATCAAAATAGAATACAAATAAATAAAGGAAACAACACTTACAATGTGCTTTGCATACATTATCTTCAGCTATATCCTAGCAGGTACACATTTTAAGGCTGATTTTACAGATGAAGGAAGTTTGAAGAAGTCGCAGAACTGCTAAGAGGCAGAAGGTTCTGACATCCACCCACTCTGGCATCACCCCCCACATATCTTTCAATTCATTTGACGATGAAAAAATTATCAAACTGAACACAAACAAGATATAAACAACTTCCCGGAAATAAGCAGAAACAAAAGTGGAATCAATTGAATATTCCTTATTAGAGGATGTCAGAAGATTTGCATAACTTCACATTTCAGCTAATGTGTTATCTGTCATGGATCCTGGAGTGCCACAAATGAGACAATAATCACCCAAAGTAGAGTTTAACACGATCTACATTTTATTAAAAATGTGTTTTTAGGCATTTCTTCTGAAGGCAACAATTGTTTAAATTTTCTATCAGTAAAGATTGGGTTAGAAGGAAAATACCATTGCCAAAATGGTAGTATTGGTGAAAATACTGATTCAAGGCAAAAAAAAAAATTCATATCTACATTAATAAAGAAAATTGGGGCCTAAAATATATATAAAATTCATATTTTCACCAAGAATTTCATAAACAGCATTTAATAATCCAGATAATTTATGAACTGTGATTTCTGGACACATGTTCTCTTAACTATTAATCTTTTAGGGACAGGCTCATCTAATTACGTGACTATGGTTTTTAAATATAAATAGTTTTATTCACACAGAATAGAATATTTTTGAAATTATTTTGAACCAGAAGGTACCATGCAAGGTTAAAAATTAAGGCGAGAATAAGAAATCGCAACAAGGAACATTCCTGTGTGCATATTCTGAGTTAAAAAGTATTAGGAAAGGGGTAATTTACAGTAAGGAAATAACTAATTAGAAAATTAGTCATTCCGAAAAGAAAAGCTGCATCCCAACTACACTGAAGAAAAGAAATAAAGGTAAACCAAAGTCATTCAGAAAAGAAAAGCTACATCCCAACTACACTGAAGAAAAGAAATACGGATAAACCAAGAATCAAACATATATCAACAAACGGAGCTGATCTAAAACAAAATAGTCATAAAAGTGAAAATAACCTGTCCTTAAACTCAAAGTATCACAGCTGATAAAAGCGACAGATGATTCCTCAATTTTCTTACATAGGCCTCTCCCTAACAGATTGATAATGCCACTAAAATTATTCCTAACAACCCTCCTATACCTGCAATGGCATTATCCATCGGTCAAACACCGATTGTTTTTCCTTAACAAAACATAATTCTTCCACTTCTACAGACTGAAAAAAGAAAAAAAAAATGGTAACATAGCAAAAGAGAAAGAATGCCAAATAAAAATAAACATACACACATTATAATTAATAGGTACACGAATGACACTAAGATAGCATCTGTGATTGATAGCTTTTGCCACACAGAAAAAACCCATGGATCCCAGCAAGTCGTTTTCATCAAAAAATTTAAAAGATTTCATTAATACAGAATTTCATTTAAAATATAAATCTCCTAGAAATTCTTACAGGTTATTAAAAAATATATATGTTACAACTAGAAATATAATATTAAGTCAGGTCTTCCATTGGGAAGAAACTATTAAAAATAAATATATTAGAAGTACTGAAAGAACTATATGAAGAATTATGGCTTCTTAGCTAACAGTGAGAGCTTCACATTAATTACAATGTCAGTTTTAAGAAATGCTGGAGTGTTGCCTCCCTGCTATGAAATAGCAGCTATGATTTATTGAAGACCCACAAGGAATCAGACATTGTACTAAGCGCTTGATGGACTATTTTGCTTAATCTTCAAAATCGCTTTGTAAAAGAGATATTTTACCATTTTTTACATAGAAATGTAGCGGAAACTCATTATTTGGTCTACCCTAAACCTCCCTTCTTCTAGTAAAGCCTCCTTTAGGGTTTCTCAAGAGGCGCCATTTTCTTTTTTCACCTACTTCTTTGGCCACCATGGACTGGCCCTCATCTAGCCCAAATTAGTCCAAGTCAAGATGTCTGAGGGATTTGAGAACTGGGACCCAAATGGTGGAATGAGTCTTTTCCCTTCTCCCAAAGTTTTAAAACTCTAAGATATAAAATTTGGGAACTATCAACAGCCCTGTTTGCTACCACCAGACCCAGAGGGGCGGATGCAGCTCATCTACCAAAAAACAGTCCTGGCCTGGTGGAACTTCCCGGCCTGGTAGCATTTGAATCCAGATTCCCACTCTTCCTGAAGCCCAAGCTGGCATATTTCTGTCCTTGGATTTTGTACCCCAATATCCTCAAAATTAAATTATCACTTTGAGTTAATGAGTGTTGTTGGATTTTCTATCACTTGCAGAAAAGAATCTTAACTAATAACAAGAAACCGAGACTCAGTGGTTTAGTGGTGACAACCCAAGGCTAGCATTGCCACCTGATGAATAGTACAGTCAAGATTCGAACTCAGGTCTGCTGTTTCTGAAGTCTTTGTTCTTTTCAGCCATCATGCTCCAAGACAGCAATTCAAACATTCTGTGAACTTCAAAGAGCGTCAGCTAGATTGAAATGTAGTCTTAATGAAAATATACCATTATTTCTTTGAAAAGACTAGATTTTTAAACAACGAAGTAAATAAGATCTTAAATGATTTTTTAATCATTCTTACATGTTGAATACATTAGCCAGTATTGGATCTTTAATGGTTAGACACACCACCAATTAGATGTTTGGTAGGTGTGCATCGAATGAGCAAATAATTAAGGTAATTGCTTCAAACAAAACTTTAAAATGGTAGTATTAAAGCACCAACTTAGAAAAGTTTGCACGGTAATTCAATAGCTCTGTTTTCAAATTAACTCTGATATTCAACAGGAAAAATTAGATACTAAGTAATTCAGGAAGATCCCAAAGTTTACCTTATAATTAGAAAAACTATTGCCTAAGTCTCCACATCAGTTAACGTATTATCTTGATTGTGCATCTATGAAGTTTCAAGTTTCGTGATTCAGTGTAATCTCACGGTGCTGCAGGCACATTGTATTCTTGCCTTGATGACCTAAATGGCCCTCTTGGTCTGAAGATACTAACGGGGTCCAAGTAAGTCAATTTCTGAGTCAGTTTCCCAAAAGCATGTAAGGCCTTTCTTTTTCCTCCAGAACAAACATCTTACGAGGCAATCACATTTGTTTCTTTATAGTGTAGAAATAAAAAAAGAACTGGATTTTATAGTTACAAAGAGAAAGAAGAAAAAAAATAATAATAAACCAGAACCCAAAAAGTACCAGAAGTAGGAAAAGGGGCCAGTGTGAGGTTGATACAGATAAGTGCTTCAACTTCTCTTAATAATCCTAATGTTGCAGTGTTGTTCCTCCTGAGCCCGTGAATATATCACTCGTACATTTCACGGTTCATGAGAGCACAGCTATTTGAGAAACAGGGATATGTTGGCATTGCCAAAGAGCCAGGTGGTTCCACTGTTTGGAAACCATCTGGTCTGAGTTTTCTCTTTGTCAGCACCATCAATACATCAGTAGCAAGAGCTATTATAGGGATTGTGTGTGTTTCGTTTCTTTAAATAAACTCAAACAAAACTACCCTGCATATAAAGTTGTTATTTCTTTGAATTGTGCTTTCAGAGTATAATGAAACCCATGTCAAGGTTGCAATTGAATACCTACAGTCCTTACATAACTTCACAAAACCAAGTGGCAAAAGACTAGAAGTCTTTCGTGGGGTAACTACTGCCCAACCCAACACTAGCAACATGAGGAATTTTTTGCTGAGGTAGCTGCGAAAGCCAATCTATATATTCACATGGATACATATGTGCGCTGTAAAGAGATTTAGATACTGGGAAAGCTCAGAGGTGTTATTTAATCAATCAAGAAAAAACAGAAAGAAAAGAAGGGGTCTGAGAAACTTAGAAGTAATTAATCAGAGACCCCTCTGCCCCTTAACCAGTGGACAATATGACAAGTCAATAAGCAATATTTATCAAATCCCTGCCTGGTCTGCAAAACCCACGAGGAGAAAAATGTGCTGCACAATTCACAACTGCAAAGATCTGGAATCAAACCAAGTGCCCATCGATCCACGAGTGCATTAACAAAGTGTGGTGTATGTAAGCCATGGAGTACTGCTCAGCCATAAAAAGGCATGAATTAATGCCTTTTGCAACAATTTGGATGGAACTGGAGACCATTATCCTAAGTGAAGTATCTCCAGAACGGAAAAACAAACACCACATGTACTGTCTAATAAATTGGAACTCACTGATGGAAACACAAGTACACAGAGGAAAGTAAAAGTCAATGGAAATCAGGCAGGGGGGAGGGGGGAGGAAGAGACGGGCAAAACCTACCTAATGGATACAACGAACACTCTGCGGATGATGGTCATGCTTACAGCCCTGACTCGAGCATTACAAAAGTGATCCATGTAACCAAAACATTCGTACCTTCTTAATATTTTGAAATTTTAAAAAAATGTGCTGCAAAGCATCCGGCCCTTACCTCTACCTAAAAAAGGAGCACAGCTTACTAAAAGTACTAGGCTCTCCTTAATACACATACGCAAGCAGACACTGGCATTAATAAACCTTGTCTTTTAAGACCCTGATCTCAGCTTCAGTTGAAGATAAAGTTTCCCACCCAGATGTTTTTATCAGAACACCCAAAGTCAAATCTCCCCTAAAGGCCAGCATCTACCCTGCAAAGGCAGGTCTCCATTTCGCTGCCCTTCAGATAGAAGCTGGAAGTCACCGTGTCACCTTCACTTAAGAAGGGACAAATTAAAGAGGTTAAAGTACTGACCTAAAGTTAAAAGAGAAAGAGAGAGAGGCTGTATGGGATTTTGCTTTCCTCTATCCGCAGGTCATCCTTGTCCCCCATTCCTTGCACTGATGTTTGACTTGTCAAAACTGCTTTGCTTCTTCTGCCCTGACATCTAAATCATTTGACAGGCACATAACCTTATCAAATTTCTAGTGATAGTACAAATAGAGGTAACAAACCATATCCGCTGAAATTGATAACAGCTCACACAAAAGGCTGCGAGGCTGGGCTTGCAGGAGAGAGGGGGAGAGAGCCGCTGCAGACAGGCAAGCTGGCCCGGGAGCCCGCAGCAAGAGGAGGAGGAGGAGGAGGAGGCGCCTTGGCAAGATAAAAGGCTAATTCCACCAAATCCAATTGGTACTCCAATTCTTCTGCCTGAGATTTAATCAGCCAAAAAGGCCCCGCACCAGGGGCGAAAAAAATTTGTGAAATCAGCAGTCTTTGCTCGCTCCAACTAGCATTTAAACTTAAAAGGCAAATGTAACAAAAGCATCAGAAAGGTACCTTTGAAAGTTCTCTAGCAACCACGCTTTGACCTAATACATTGTCAGGTTATGAAGTACCATTTCCTAATTCAGTGGCGCAATGCAAGGAATACTAAACACGTTCCCCTGGCTTATCTGTAATTTAAGCCAAATCTCCCCGCTCGTCTCTAGGATTTGCTTGGCAACAAACAGGGGAAACACTGTTCAGAATTAAATATTTTGAGGCAATATATCACATTTAAAAACTAATCTTAAAATATAGTACGAAACATAAATGCTTTTTTAAAAAATCTGTTTGCCTAGTTTAAATGCTTTGGGCTCCTGAAACTTCTGGAAATTGTGCAGAAGAAATTAAAGAAACGAATGTGAAAAATATATGTAATCAGCTAGGCAATCCCCCAACCACAAGACAGACCCAAGATTAGATTCAAGTTCATCCAACCATAAATATCCCAGCTTTCCCAATACTTCCCTGGTTTGAGACCCTTTATCCTAGTCCCCAGGAAAGGCTCATCCAGGATTAAACACTCTCATCAGAATGCCAAATCCTTTTAGTTTTCTACATGAAGACAGATCAATACTATCCCAAAGTATATACAGCTTTGTTCAAGGAATACGCAATGTTACTTGACCTGTGAGTTGACTTTATTCACGACATTTCTTGGTAAAATTAACAAGGAAAGCTAATCGCAAACAATAATGAGATACTTGATGACATCCAAAGTCTGGAAAGGTGCAGGGAATCCAGTAATCTAATCAGCTACCGGTAAAAGTAAAAGTTGCAGCAACTCCAAAAAGCAATATGGGTACCACATCTCCAAATCTACCCCCAGAACCCTCCCACATGTGCACGAGGAGGTATGCGTAATAAAGAGCACAGTGAAAAACTGCAATCTAAATATTCAATACATACATAAGCTCGAGTATAGTCATATTACAGAATCTTATGCATAAATTCAAATTAAATAAGTAAAAATTAAATCAATTCCATTTCTCTAGCTTAATCTCCATTGCGCTCTGAAACATTATTAGGTTAAAAAAAAAATCAAGCTGTAGAATGATATATAGACTATAAAACCCTTTATTAAAATCATATACAAGATTATATTTTCTATGAGTATTTATTTATGGATATAAATGTAAAAAAAAGAAAAACCTGAAAGGATATACACCGAAATGACAAATGGTAAGAATGGTTCTTTGAGAAAATGAACGAGAAGAGGAAAACGGTGGTTAAGGAAGACTTTAGCCTTGTCTATAACACTTTTATTTCTTACCAGTAATGTACTTATGTTTTACTCACATCATTTTCAAAAGAGATCTGACATAATATCATTACTTCAACGAAACATGCCATAATTATTTTAGATCTTTTAATGAATGTCGTAAAATCACATCGTGAAATGCTTATCCCATAGACCTCTTTATTCTGGTTAACAGAATAAAAATACATGTAAATAGTGATGTGTTTTAAGCAAACATAATCTAACACAGTACAATTTAAAATTTAAAAATGCAAATATATTCTTTGAAAAGGTCTCATTGCTTTAAAAAAAAAAAAATTCACCAGGAGATGAGTTTCTACAGACATTCCATAGCGCATTTATTAGAGGAATTCAATTTAAATTATTTAACTTGTTAACAAACATTTCAGGTGTTTGCAGGATACACAGTAATGTACTGTGTTGGAGCTGGTAATGTCTATGAAATCCAATGTCATCCGTGAATGGGCTAAGCCATACCTTGGTCCAGCTCTGGTGGTCACAAAGCTCAGGAAAAAAAAGAGGACCAGGATAAGAAAGAAAAATTAAGTGCTTGAGAAAGTGGAAGAGATGCTGAAAGAAAAGTAGCTAGAGAAGAAAGAAGAAAGGAAAACAGGCAGGTGCACAAACACCTACAGTGCACATATCATCTGTGTGTCAAAGTTATGTATCTATGGTGTGTGTGTTGTATGAGTATCACAGACAGCCTGGAGGTGACCATCATTAACCAGTGCCCTTACACTTGGTAAAGTGTCATCTGGGGCCACTAGAGAGATGGTCTCATACCTCAAGGGCAGTGTGGTGACAAAGATCTGCCCCTGCCATCACCACCCTGAACTCCAGAAACAGTTTCAGTTACAGGCTTAGCAGGTTGACTGCTGTCCCAGCTGCTCTTGCTAGCAACAGAGGGGTTTATTTTCTATAGGAGTATCAATACTCTTCGAATCACCTTATAAACTAAGCATGTTTTATTATGTCTCCCTTCTAACAGGCAAGAATTTAATTATTTTTTCAAAGTACTATGCTCAAAACATTGCATTGAAGTCTCAGAGTCTCATCCAACAAACTATTTATTCAAAGCCATCCCAGTAAAACGTCACCTTAACACACAGGTGGCTAAATTCACTGTCTTACTGCATAGGTACCTGCTCACACATCGTGTGGCTAGAGAGAGAACACATGAAGTTCAAAAATAGATATACTGATTTGAGGATACAGCCTGCTGGAGGGCCAGCATGCCCAGCTTCAAACATTTTAATGTTGGTTTCACAAACACAGGAAAATTATTTTTCTTACTTTCTTTCTACTATTATGAATAATTCTACTGCATTTCACAATCAACCCAAATTTATAAAATGATTACTTCCTAAGGTGGGAAACAAAAATTTCATATATATTGTGGCCAGCATTTTTCAGTCTTTGAGCACTCAGCATTCCTCACTCCTACTTTGGGTTACAGCACTCTGACTTTATTTTGAAAACTCAGCTGTCCCCAACTCTCAACGACAGTGGATAGTGTGAGTTGGAGCTGGCCAATCAGAGTCGTGCATTCTCCTAGCTCAGTGATTGGTTCAGCTATGGACATAATAGCCAATCAGGGCCAGGGAGACCCATTGACACTGTTAAGGGGAGACTCTCTTCCACTGGACTGACATCTACCATGATGTAGGCTGAAGGTGTGGCAGCCACCTTGTGACCATGAGGTAAGCTTGCCTGAAAATGGAGTTGTAACAGAAGACACAGCATTGAGAGAAGGAGAGAAACGGTCCTGGTGACATCCTCTGTGCCTCTCTTGGCAGATTTGCCCCAATGCCAGTTTCACCTTGGACTCCTCAGGAGTTAACAATCCTAATGCCAGTTAGGGTTGAGATTTCTGGCACTTACAACAAAAAGAGTCCTAACCGACAGGCTCATCTCCATTTTACATTTAGATTTTTAAAAATCTAAATGGGTTTTAGAGCCTTCCAGATTACTTTCATCTCAGTATCACTTTCATCTGCTGGGCTCAAACTTAACACAGCTGTTTGTGATTAAAGCTCAATTACTCACACTAACAGAAAAGTGGTGCAGATAATCTTTAACAGTGGCTATTTAAAAATCATTTGCATATGGCTTGGGAATGCATGTAGTCAAAGAAACTCAGAAAACATCATCAAATATTGTTTAAATATTTTTTAACAAATCATCTTAGAGAAGTCCCTGCCCAGAGTCCTGCATATAAGTCCAACTACAGGAATCCGTGCTCACATGAATACAACGTATCGATTTCAGCAAAGGTGTCCTATCTTTTCTTTGCAGTAGAACAGTTGAACTTGAGCAAGAATTCTGTTTTCTCGAATTTTCTGGGGTGTCACTATTTGAGCTTCTGGTAATAATCACACGTATTAAACAGACGGCAAGCTATGATATCACCAAAATGTTACTTAAAACAATTTCCAGAAGTGGGGATAATTCCGTAAAATGACTGAAAACAAGTTAACTGTGATTTAGCTGTGTACACCCACTGATTCTATATTTCTCTCGAAAGATGTTTTCTCCATTATGCAAAATTCCTAAAAACCCTGAAAATAAGAACTGACAAGCATCCATTTGTACCCTTTTGAGTACCTTTGAATAACTTAGCATACCGTAGGCATTAAAAAGTTCTCACTATCCCTTCCCCCCCAAAAAATCTTTTCTCACTCTTTTGTTTTTTTCCAGCCATTTTAATACTTTATTTTTCAACCATAGTTTTGTTTAGAAATGCCCATTCAAAGGGATAACAGATAAAATCTGAGATCAGGACAATAACCTTATAAGAATGCCAAGTTTTACATGGATTTGAGCAGATCAATAATAAACTTAATATTAAAATGCATTATAGTAAGACCTCAGAACATTCACTAGAATGTTTTACCCATGATCTAATTTCAGTAAATAAAGAAAATGCTAGGGCTGGCAGCTGATATCCTGGGGTGGGTAGAGGTCCTACACACACACACACACACACACACACACACACACACACACACACACACAAACAGGGGTGGGGAATACAGCAACATGGTGAAGGAACCTGGATCCCAAACTTGGAGCTGGGCCTGACAGTGAAACCACAAGAGCTTCCCTAAGAAGCATGTCTTGCTTCACTGGAAGGTGAGAAAATCAAATTAGATCATTCTCTATAGGTCTCGTAGAATGCTCAGACTTTATAATTAGTCTATAAAATTATCTAGAGAATTAACCACAAAAGATGGTGAGAACAATTATACGGAGACAGCTTATAATCACCACCAAATAGCCAATTAAAGTCAGGATGTTTCTATTCTAACGCAAAAGCATGCACTAAACTTCAACCATGGCTTAACTTTGATTTATTTTACAATTATTTTCAAAAGTCATCAATGAAGTAAAGGAAGTTTTCTGATTAACCTTTGGCTAGACATAACAGTGAACTTCTGAAAAACTTCTCTTTCCTGTATCATTCCAGTTCTCGGTAGCAATGAACTTACCAGTTATTCTCAAATTGCAAATAGTCGTGCCCAAAATATCTGTCCATAGGTATTCACAGGCTAGTTATCCGGTGATAACTACTGCAGTCTAGTTGCATACAGGACAGAAAGAAATTAGAGTAATTGGTCTCTCCAGGGACAGAATATGGAACTTGGTCTCATTAATATATTGGCTAGGCCAACTAAAAAGCCCAGCCACAAATTAATGAGACATGCACAATTACCTCTGGTGTGAGAGGCTCCAGAAAAACACTACACATGATACACACAACACAGAAAAATGCCTAAACATATCAGACACTAAGAAATACCATTGACTCTACTTCGGTTAATCAAGTCCTGTTTTGAATGCCCCAAGGAGCTGGTATTTAAAATTCTTTTACAGCGATTACTTTCTTAAAGAAAAAGTAATTGATCCTAATTTACCTATTTTATAAATCCATATAGTTTATCAAAAGGGAAAAATATTAAACAGCTCACCAAATAATTAGCTTTTAATCAAAACCTATAAAGAGAGGGGAAAGAGTACTTTTTAATAATGAAGTTTTTCAGGCAAACACCCAAAAACCCAACAGAAAATTGAGTTACCAAAAAAAAAAAACTTCTTCAAACTTCTAAAAAGTAAAGATTATATTAAAAACAGGTACACAAAGAACACATAGTAAAAATCTAATATAAAACTTGTGTACTAGCTACATTGATTTTAAATCAAACTATCATGATGTGATTTCAACTTAATAACAAAATTATTTGTTTCCAAGCTATCTGAACAATGTAGTTGTCAGTTTATTTGACAGGGTCCAAGGGAAAAACTAATCTAGTGGAATGGAATGTTATTTATGTTTTTCATGTAGAACAAAATATAATATTGAACTAGAACTGTTATTTCTAGAGAGAAGGCAAACTAGTACAAATTTCCAATCTGACATAGAAGCATATCTTTGTTTCATCAGGTTTTGACAATGAGAGGTCTTTAGCCTACAAAACTTCATATTCGACTTTTTTTTTAAGCTAGAAAAGTGAAGAATTGGAGGCATTCTATAAGCTGGGGTCACTCTTTTTATTCTAGAAGGAGCCCTGGAAAATCTCCCATTCATTCCTGGGCACTTTCCACCGTGGTCTTTCCTTACCAGGCAGAATTAGCCTTGGTTTTATGCTCTAAAGAAAATGCCCCGCCATTTCAATCTCAAGTGGATCCCGGCAACTCCATCCTCATAGGCTAGGCGGTCGAGGAAGGAAGCCTCCTTCTTCCACCCATGAAAAATTTTGTTCTCAAAGTATTTTTTTAAATCAGGGTCTGTAACATTCTAATAAGTTTACCCCACATAAAATACCAGAACATGGAAACTCTATTTCCATGAAATCTCAATCTAAGGTGCTAATTAAATATCACACTATACCAGCCACATTTCCCCTTGAATCCTGCTACTTATTTTGGTCAGTCAGAAATGTCCATGAATGGTGAAAAAACTCTTATGTTTTAGCTGACAAAAAATAAAATAAATACCACCTCCCAAACACATTCCACAATCTACAAGTACACATCTACACTAAACATACAATATTCGGGGTGGAGAGCAGCAGTGAATAAAGAGATATGAGTAAGTTATGACCAAAATTAGGTTTTTTTTAAAAAGCATGCACCCATATATTAAGGGACCAGCAGGGAGAAAAATGCTGATTAATTAGATCCTTAGAAAATGGGCCTCTGGGTGAGTTCAGATTTTTATTTCCATTATTGCTGTCAGAAAATTATTTGTGCAATAACTAAATTAAATATACATCCCTTCAGGTTAAGGGCATCGATATATTCTGGTCCCGGTGGCATTGCAAGCATGGAGAACGGACCCTGCCAAATGGACTGCAACTATATGAAAGCAGGTCGGGTGCTCCCTGAGACACCCATCAGAGGTGGTGATACATCGTAACTCATTGTCCTCCTGCCAAGTTCTAAGACACATGCAGTGTGTATATGTGCTTTTTCCAAATGAGTACAATATAACCACATAATAGCATACCATATACAGAATTCACGCAGAGTGACCCCACAGTTCAAAGGTTGGATCAGCTGTTATAATAACCAGATTAGCCTACTCCAAAACTAACACACATTTTAAAATAGGTCCAACAGTAATGGAAATGTCACGTATCTCATTGACCTAAGCAAAATAATTAAGCGGAAAGTAATTCACCAACTGTTCTCTTCCATTCGAAATTCCCAAAGTACATTTGGGTTAGACCCTAACCGAGGTAACTTAACGTGTATTAGTATTAACAATCAGCCCAGCCAATCATCACTCAAGGTTGGCTATCCTTGCGATGGCTTTAAATAGCCCTAAATGATGGCTAAGGAAGTTTGAACAAAATGATACCTAAAATCCCCTTTGAAAATAAATTCTGTAGTTCCCTAGTCATCTTGATATTAATATGTCAAACACACATGCATGTGCGTGCGCGCACGCACACACACACACACACTCACACACACTTTACAGGCTCTTGAAATAAACTAGCACCAATTAAATAATAATGAACCAAAGTTTCCTCATTTCATTTCATGTGTTTAGGTAATTGACTTAGAACCTTGTTTCCTCTTGAGTATTAATTTATACGATATATCCCAACCAAAACTTACTTGAAAATTTAAAATGAAATCGGTGAGACCGTCAATGTGAAAACATAGTTTTTCCAAAAGCTAAATGAAGCAGCAGGATAATAAACACGAGCATCTGCTTTATATTTACAAGAACTTCCTTTTCTTTCATTCAAATACGGAGAATTGTTAGCACGCCCCTCCCCGCAGAAAGATGTTACTGACTTACTATCCAAAGCACCATTATTTCAATTTAAAAATCCATGCCTGATAGATACTGCATTCCTAAGGCATTGGCTAATGTTTATTAATTGGATAAAAATTAATGTACTTTTTTAAAGGTGTTATACTATGCTGTAATTGTATATAAACTATCTATAGGACCATCATTGGTGAGGCTATAAACGAGACCATTGCTTCTGCATGCTAGCATCCAGTTTTTCCCTAAAACATTCACATATGAGATCCATTCTAACCAAACCGTAAGTGGCTGTTTCCTAAGGGCACAAGTTCCTTTGTAGCCCCTCACATGATGGCAAGCTGGGGTGGTGTCCCCATTATTGTCCACTGGTGCTTCCAGGCCTTTGTTCCTCCATCGTCCCCACTCTTTTGGGGTGCAGGCTGTGGATCGCACACCTGCCACACCCTTTCTGCAGTTCTCACGCCAGCCACGGCCCTTCATTTAACCCCTGGCTCACTCCTTCACCTTCTACTTCCACCCTCTTGGTGACCTCAACGGCACTTAGGCAATGCCTCCCACGGCCTGGCTGCTCAGTCCTTGGCCACCTGTCCCAAATGCTCTGTTCTTCACCCAGCGTGGCTTCTCACCGCCAGAGCCTGAGCCTGAGCCATGCTCCAGGACGTCACCAGCAGCAGCGCCGCCTCCCAAGTCTCTTGCAAGCCTCTCAGTCTATGACCAGCACCTCTTACTCTTCCACGAACTCCTTTGAACACTTCAACTCTAAGCATCCTCTGAGCTCACCAGGACATCCAATCCACAGACTCTGCCTGTAGCTACAGTCCCACTCTCCACGTCTTCATTCCCTCCACGCGCAGCTTCGATTCCACGGTCCAGCGCTGTGGCCGCTTCCTTGCAATTACCCTCAGACACTCTTCCCCTCTCTCCCTCTGTCGGACTCTCCTGGCAAAATCCCAACCCTAGTAAAACCCAACTCTCTGCCTACCCTGCATTGTATCTAAAAGGCCCAATGTAGTAGAGAAAACGACACAGCGGTGCTCTCTGGTCTCAGTTCAATTTATGCACATTTGAACTAAGCCCTCAGCCCTGTCTGGCTGCCCCACAACTTGTCTCTAGCTCATCCCTTTCTCACTTCTCAGAAAAACCCCTTCTACACCATCCTGGCTCCTCAACGTTCCATGTCTGTGCCCTCACTCATTTTCAGTTGGCTGCTTCGTAGAAAAAACGTTTTCAACTGCATTAAATACAATGGATCACACGGAAATAAATGATATTAAAATACAGTGATCAAAATATTAAAACATGAATTTGTAATAGACTAATATGGCTTCTTAAGGTGCTTTGCTCCAAAAATTAACCCCTCTCCCCTCCATCATTAAACTGTCTCTCTCTGTGGGCCACTGCCATCAGCATACAAATATACTGTATCACCTAGAACCCTGTTTTTCTGCTGCTCTTTATGGTAAAAAACTCCTCGAAGAGTTGTCTAAGTTCACAGCTTTGACTTCTCTTAACTCACACATCATCTCATTCCGAGCAGACATTTGTCCCACCACACCATGGAAACCACACTTGGCAGAGCCGCCAGCGAACTCTGCGTTGCTAAACCCGGTGGGCAATCCTCAGGCATCGAGCTCTCAGGAGCATTTTAACAGAGACGACCTCACCCTTCTTGAATCACTTTCTTCACTGGGCTGCAGCCCAGCTAGAGAAGTGCCTGGCACACATCAGGGACTCAATAAATATTTGCTGAATGAACAAATGAATTAGTTCATTGAAATTTAGACCACTCAGATGTTTCATAACTAAATATTCTCAGTAAGAAGTTACGGTAAATGTCAAGGCCATGATTGCTTTAAGAATTTGCATTGGCAGAATCTAGTTTATCACTAGTTTAAATAAATGGTCAATTTTCTAAAGTGGTGTCTTTAATACAAATGAATAGAAGATTTGTGATCTTGGGAGATGTGAACATAGTAAGTACCTGTCTCTTGAGGCAGCCAAAATCTTCTCAAACCACTATTCCCCAATTTGCCTAGTTTAAAAACATACTCACACACCTTTACTTTGGTAGTTTGGGGGGGAGGGGGTTTGGTTTGTTTTTTCAGGGAAGGATTTCCAAAGAAGATCATTTTTAAAACATGTTTTAGTCTTCATTAGCAGCATGTGAAAATCAAAATAAATGAGATGATATACCATCTCCATGAATGGTAAAACTCAATAAACATGCCAATTCTTCCTCAAATTGATACATGAGTTCAATGTAACTCCAAAATGCCAACAGATTTTTTTTTTTTTTTGGATTTGGCAATTTATATGGAAGAACAAAAAAGCAAAAGAAGCCATAAACTTCTGAAGTATGGGAAGATGAGGGAGAGGGAACTGCTGGCCTTTCTGGATAGGAAGAATATTATAAATCCATCATGAAGTACTGGTACAGGGACATATAAACTGATCAACAGAACAAAACAGGAAGTGTGATAGTAGAACCCCACTGATATGGACATTTGATTTAAGACCGTTATATCTGAGGGATTCTCCTTCCATGGCGGAGCATCTGCTCAATGATGATTCAGTCAATCCTTTGAAGCAAGCAGGGGTCCTTACCTGCCTGCAGGGGTTGGGAGGTTGGGGGGTGAGCTGTGGGTAGAATTCAGGGCGTCAGCAAATTCAAATGGGGATAAAAGGAAATTTAGCCTTCCTAGCAACTACTGATGAAGCATAAGCAGAATCTGTGACTACAACTTTGATAAAAATCAGCAATATTTTCATATCGCACTGGCCTTGTTACAGATAAAATATCATTTATATTTGTCATTACTATGATATTATTTAGCACCTTAAGAAGCCATATTTTTCTATTAAAAATTCATGTTTTCATATTTTGATAACAGTATAATTTATTTCCATGTGATCCATTGTATTTAATGCAGTTGAAAACGTTTTTTCTACAAAGCAGCCAATAAACATCATCAAACTTCCAAAGGGGTCCATGGCACACAAAAAGTTAAAAAGGTCCTACTTTGAAATGCAAAAATTCTTGCTTCTATGGACTGAATGTTTGTGTCCTCCCAAAATTCATATGTGGAAGCCTAATCCCCAACGTGATGGTATTTGGAGACGGCAGCCTCATGAGGGTAGAGCCCTCACCATAGTGCAGGCTTTCTCTGTCTCCACCATGTGAGGATCCAGCAATGAGACAGCCATCTGCAAGCCAGGAAGAGGACCCTCGCCAGACCAGATCTGCCGGCATCTTCATCTTGGACTTCCCAGCCTCCAAAACTGTGAGAAATGTCTGTTGTTTAAGCCACCCCCTCTATGGTACCTCATTATAACAACCTGAACTGACTAAGACATCTTCAGGCCATAGACATCTCTAGAGGG
>RJWJ010019228.1:0-30580 GCA_004363605.1 Indri indri | reverse complement strand
CGTCATTGTCAGCGATAATGAATTCAAAACCAGGTTTTGGAAAGATAATGAACTCTATTACATACATACTGATTTCAGCTTATCGTTAGGATAACCAGATAGATAATTTCAATAAGCAAATAGATAATTAGGTATGGTCAGGAGAAATGTTTTGGCTGATATATGGGTTTGGAAAGCAGTAGGCTATACACAGAAAAAATCTCTGATCATCGCAACATCCTAAGAGAGAATATAACACTAGAAAGTAGAAGCACACAGCACTCACAAGTTTGAGAAAAAAAGGAAGATATTTTGAAATAAACACCTCTTTCAGCCATGTTCAGTGAAAAGGGTGGGTTTATTCTTATACATTTTTTGCTTTGTTTTAAAATGATAGGGAAGTTGTATCATTTATATATTGAAGGGAAATACCTGGGATAGAGAGAAAATTCAAAAGCATTAGAGCAAGGATATAATTCTCTGAGAAGAGAGTAAAGCAGCTCTACAGAAGTATAATAGAAAACAGCCTTAAACAAAAGAGAAAACTTTTGTTTACACTGCTGAGAAGGAGGAAATGATGCTCTAGACATAAATAAGTTAGACGAGGGAGGAGTAGGAATTTGGTATCATCAGTTTCTTTCTGAGGTAAAATGTGGGATCATTTACTCAGAACAAGATGTAGTATGATACAGATACCAGAAGCCTTTGGTTTTTAACATTCTCCATCATTATATAAATATATTTTAGCAGCTCATCAGCTAAAGTGAAGAGGAATATCATATATCTTCTATTTTCTTAACATAATCTGCTTTTTAGATATGTAGCGAATGGAGTAAACAATATGTCAACATGCTAAATTGACCTGAGTTGCTGTGTGAGGGCAAATGGGAATAAATCATAAAAGTGTCAAAGGAAAACACATTTTGCAATTTTGAATAAAGCTACTCTCATTGTTTGAGTTCTAACTTTATAGTCATGAGAACTGAGGGAGGGAGTGAATGGGGGTGAATAAACATGGTTTTCTGACATACATTCAGTTCATTTCCAATTAGAGTCAAGTAGAGAATTGATTGGGATGCAAAGAGTGTTGCACAGACTCTGCTTGGCTTGAACAAAGGATATCTACACACAGGAAGGTCATCACAGTTACGTAGGTGATTGAACTAGTTTGTAAACGCTAACATTCAGCTACTGCAGTAGGCTTTTACTAGTTTTGAGGAGTAGGTGCTTCTAAAGAATTTTCATCAAAAAACTATTTTTTTAATTAAATGAAAAGCAAAGAATTTTTTTCAGATAGATGATAGTGTGATAACTAGTGCTAAAGAAGTCTGAACATCCTCAATTTTTAAAAGGTAACTGTAATCTTCAAAATTCTGTGTATTCAAAAGTCAGTTATGTTAAATAATCATAGCTCAAGAAAGATATGTGAATTCAGACAATTGACCACAATTCAATTGCATATACTAGTGAAGGTATACAATTTCAAAAACTCCTGACTTTGGAGGGATATCATCTAAGATTATATTAAAATGCATAAATGACTAAAGTTCTACTTGGCATATAGGATAAAATGTCAAAGAATCATTTTCATAATATATTTAGAGAAAAAGATGGAGAAAGAAAAATTGAAAATTGACAAAAGTACTGGAAAAACATAAATATGTAGGAGAGAAAAATAGAAGTGAGAAAAAGACTTTCAGTTAACATGTCGGTCTGGCATAATGGAAGGGATATTTGGAATTAGAAAGTCTAAATTCATATCCTATTTCTAGAAAACTGTGACCATAGCCATTTCATCATTTTGCATTTGCATTTATCATTTGCATATAAAAGAAAATAATACTTGTCTTATTTTTCTCCAAGGACAGGTGCTAGGATCATGAGTCAGTAATGAATGGTTGATAAACTTTCCTCATTATTCTGTGTGGTCCCTAGGACTTCCCAATAACTTACAGTCAAATAAAGCAACATGTTTAATCTTCAACATCTATAAGACCTAAAGGATTGTTGACTTGTATAGGAACAGCAGTCTTATCAACTTAAATAAGATTCCTTACATAGTTCTGATTGTGTATAGAAACAATCTGAAAGTATTGATTGGAAAGAACTGTTCTCTCCTGGTTGTTCTACAGTTAGATGCTTCCTTAGACTAGGTTTATGTTTATTAAGGCTGCATTTCAGTCACAATAAATAAATCCTTGAGTAAATTTCTTATGCTCCTGGCAGTTTCTTTTAGCACATAACAACTGTTTAGTTTTCATATTCTCTACATGTCTGTCTGTGAACACTACGTCTTATTTGTTTGACTCTGTTACATCTCTGTAAACTGCTATCCTAAAATCTATCTCCTAACCCTCTCTCCCTATCAAGATACTTCACCAATTTATTTGTAGGACATCCAATAAGAATTTGAATGTAGAACATCTAAACACTCACCTATACATATTTTTCTAGAAGAAAGCATGACTCTGGTATTAGGAAATCTTACAGAAATATCAATCCTCAAATAAATATCTGACTACATATATAATTAATAGTACAATGTAAAATTTTGGAGATTAATTGAGGTCTCCTGACAAGCAATTTATATATATATATATATATATATATATATATATATATATATATATATATATATAAAACAAAAGAGGAAACAAAAACTCTGTAGTTGACATTTTCATTTAATTTTTCTGTTCTTACTTGCAATGTACATATGTATTTGTATATATGTATGCTTTGTATGTATTAATATATACTCTTGTTGAGCATATTATTTCTAAACCAATAATGCATAAAATGTTTGAATGTTCTTGGACCATACTTGGAAAGAGATTTGATAGCAATTTTAAGAATCAGCTCATGTAACATTTATAACTCAATGAATATTTACCTAATTACACTGAAAGAATCTGTTTTCAGTATAAGTTTACTTTTTACAGTCAGCTTTCACCAGGATCAGCAGTCTTGTCAGCTTCTCTGCTTGTTCCAAGCTTCTCTGCATGGCCAAGCAGCTAGGTAGGTCATTTGTCACAGAACATAAAGGAAACAATTCACCACTTTCAAAGCGGGGAATCCAAACCTATCAGCCTGTCAGTAATTCTTGCTATAATTCCATCTTTGCATAATCAGGGAGTTAGCTGCCAGCAGTTTGTTCATGTGCAAAAGCACAGCAACATCTTGGAGTTAGTTTTCCATGTACATACATAAATTTTTATGAGGGGTATGTGTTCTGATCAGCAAAACACATTTAGAGAACAAACTATTCCTTTTTAAAAATAAGCAATATCTTTTACTTCTTAATGAAAACAGTAATAGCAAGAGACTATTTATTTTGAAGAACATCTCTTTAGTGAAGGATTTTATTCCAATTTGAGGCCATGTTCTGGATTTTAAATGAGCTGCCACCAGCAGATCTCAGTGCAGATGTACTACAGAGTTCATTTGACCTCCTAGTCAACCAAACTTGAAAAGTACGTAAAATCAGGAGTTTACTGCCCTTATCACTAGATGCTTCACTTGAGTTTATCTGATAAAACATTTCCCTTTTAAAATCATTTCAATATATTTAAAACCAAAGTAAACATGCCTACTTTTAGATAGATTTTTTTTTCTGTCATGTTTTTAATTGGAAAATATATAACAAAACTAAAGAAAGTCTTTGGAGAAATCTAAAATAAATAACAGTATGATACCATCAATTTCTTAGAAATAATAAACAACTTATGATTACTTTTTAAATCTCAGTGCCTAATGCCATATCTAACCTCTCAGCTATAATTTAGTTTATAAAAATCAATCATATCAATCAAATGAAAAATAGATTCAACATGAAAAACTGATTGGAATTGTTTAAAATAAAAGCATCAGGCTTTAAAAATTATATTTTCAGAAATAATTCACATTCCTTCTTTTATTGAAGATACTTGTAATACAGACTTAATTTGTTTTTAACAAAGAAATTCTCCATGAACTCGATTTACTCAATACAGCTTTTAAGTCAAAGATTATTTCTTCTGAAACATATAATGAACAAATAATTCATTTTAAAGTAAAAATGAAAAGAATCAGTTACTACTGTTTATTTTTATACCTCCTCAAACTTTTCAATACTATGAAGGTGTTTTATTGTTTTATTGTATGTCTTCGGGACTTTAAGACTACGTGGACAAATGAAGTCATTTTTGCTTTATGTTTGAATTTAGAGTGGCTCCATCCCTATCTGCTCATACAGATAAGAACATAGTAAAACTCCACAAACAATCAATGTTTCAGAGATATCCCCAAGAGAACAGCTTACATGACAAAATAGTAAACAGTGCCATTTGCTATACCTATGTGGTAATACCATTTTCTCTCTTTCCTGCTCTGATCTGCCTTGTCAGTACCCTGTTCCTATAGACTACTTACTGGAACTTTGCTTTTACCACTATCAACAATGGTTCACAACATGAACAAGTCAATATCTTTGTCACAGGTCTCATTTTCCACTGTTCCCAAAGCCATAGATTCTCCATGAAGCACAGCTGTGCTGGATACTGTGCTGGGTTGAAAGAGTAGCCCTCACGTTTGGTCTTCTGCTTGTCGCCACAGTTTTACAAAGTCTTTTATAGCAGAGTTCCCTTGGCTTCTGAATACTAATCCTAGCTCAGAATCTGACAGTGAAAAGAATGTACTGTCATATTTCGGCACTGACCCCTCTAACAGTAGAGGATTAAATCCAGGGAAAGGAATTCAAACCCAGTTCCAAATTCAATCTGAGTAGAATATGCACATCAAAACATTCCATCATTGTCTCATCCTCTCCAATGTCCTCTGATGGAAATAAGTGCACCATACATAGTGATATACACAGACAGGGCACCTACACCCACAGTGTGTAGCACTACTCTAGCTAGAGACATTAACATATTATGTACACAAAAAGCAACTTCTTTATTTACTTAACTGAAAAACTTAGCATAACAAGGCAGGTGACTGCTTTCCAGAAACAGGAATTCTTGATCGAGCATAAAATTAGGATAATAAGAACTATAATATGATATTATAGTATTATATTCCTATATATTATAAATATCCATGATAATTTATCTTTATCTTATTTATTGAACTGAAGAACCAAAGATTTCTCATGATTTTCTCGTTAGAAGTTAGCGTGATTTCAGTTGAAGGCACAGGGAGGTTTCTTGTATCATTCTGTCTTACCACAGATCTAGTGGCTATTACTCACAATGGAGTTTTGTAAAATCAATTAGTTAGAGCTTATTTTATCAGAAAATGCCTCTTGTGGCAGAGGGGTTAGGAAAGAATGTCAATTCTCTCTTAGACCTGAGATGGAAAAACAAGTCAACTGAGAAGGTAGTGGAACACCAACCAAAACACGGCTGTGGAAAACCGGAGCATGAAGCTCAGGATCAGAAGAAAAGAAAGGCAAGATCTGGAATCACTGGAGAACAATCCTAGGCAAATACAGAAAATTAGACCTGGCATCTATTGGCTAGCTGTGTTTCAAGCATCATAGAAAGGGCACAACTCCTCACTTCAACCTCATGGTTGAATGAGACTAGACTTCGTTGTATCCACTAGTGAATCGTATTGGTGTATTGTGCCATTTTCCTGAGGTGGGGAATGGGGATCCCATGATCATTCTTTTATTTTTTACACTTAACTATATTTTTTAAAAAATGATTCTATTATTTCCTCAAAGACGTTTTGAAATTCTGTACCTTCAATTAAATTGATAGGCCATTGTAGAGTGCAGCTGAGTGGTGGCACATTTGTATGTATTTGTATATTAAAACAAATTTAAACTTTTCTGACATTTATGAGGTCTTGTGTGGGTATTAAGGAGCCATAAGTTTATTTATTTATCCATTTAAAAATTATAATTGTGGCCTTGTAAATTCTAATTCTATGTCTTTAAAACATACACATAATTTCAGATGTCATCTGAATAGTAGCTCAATTTGTCCCCTTCACCTTTTGCTGTGTGCCTTGCTTTGATTCAGGGTCATTTTTGGCCTTTGGCCTTGCTTCTTGCTTTTAATCCTGTGATTGCCCTTTCAATAAGACTGAAAACCTGGACCCAAAGTTGAATTATACCAAATGTTTAAATTGCCCAACTTATTTGGTATACTACAAATGTAGGTGTTAAAATGTTTAGGGAGACTGGAATGATACAATGAATTTGTCATATGGGGTCTGGTCATCCATCCCTAAACTGTTCATAGAATGGTTCAGAGGACAATTCTCTCACCAAGTCTGTGAGAAATATATTTCTCTGGAGAGATCTAGCTTTTGTGAAGAGCTCTATGATGGTTATCCTTCATAGGTAGTCAATGACAGTGGGAACTGCTACTATTGAACTGGGCTCTCTGAATTCCATGTGGATGAAGGAATACCCCCAACATGTGTTGGGGCCAGGTGGCAGCACTTAATTCCAAAACAGGGTGGGAGAGATTACCATAATGGGCTGAAGAGCCAAAGTAGCAATCACATAGTCTGACTGGTAAAAATTTTGGCATTAGTTGGTCATATTGTTCCTAGATCTGAAATAGGTGAACAACCTACCACATGGATAGAGTCTGACTCCATTTGTATAATTGAAAAGATCTAATTTGAGCAGAGGACTGACTTGAATCATCAAAACAGAGTGTCATCGCTCCTCAGAAAAGTATGAGCTACTTCATAAATCCAGAATCCCTTGGTTGAAGCAGAGGATAGGCCCCAAATTTTGTACTATAAATCTTCCTCTTAACCTTCGCCAAAGGGATGTGAGGATATTACCAGGCTGACTGTACTTTGAAGTAAAGTAACCAGACCCTTTTCGATATTACTGCATACTGGCTCCAACCTGAGAGTACCCGATAAACACCCAAAAGGATTCACTATCCAAAGTAGGAAAATAGGAGGTCAGGTGATTGAGGAAATCTTGGCTCAGGTCCATCTTCCAATGGGTCCTCCAAAACACCGTATAGTATTTCCCTAGTTTCACAATACAAACATGGAATAAACATACTTAACAACTATCAGAATCCTCGTATTGGCCCCTTGAACTATGAAATGAGGTCTATTATAGTAGGAGGAGCCAAATGAAAATGAGATGAAATGTCTCTATTTTGAAAAATCCTAAACCAAAAGCAACACCACAATCCTGAGTAATTTAAGTGATCATCATAAAGAATTTGAAAAAGTACAGGGGTGGTAACTCTTAACACATTCCCATTCATCTTGCCTATTAGACCTGTTCAGAAGAGTGATGGATCTTATAGAATGATACTGGACAATAACAATTGAATGGTAACTACAATTGCAGTTTCTGTTCTAAGAAAAAACAGCACATCCTCTGACACATAATATACAGCTATTGGTAAATGATTTTAATTGATACCTGTTAGTAAAGACCATCAGAAGTTATTTGTTTTCAGCAACAAAAACCTTTTAAATGTGATTTTAAATGTAAAAACTGTTGTAATATGCATGTTACACATCTGAAATTTGTTCACTCAATTTTTTATTTTCAGGGTCTTTCATAGTTTTTTTGAACCTATTTAGAGGAGTTTTAACCATGTTTCTTTATCCTTAGAAACTCTAATCTTATCACTCTCATACCATATAATTTTATATCTTATGCACTTATTTTAAGAGGTTTTAATATAATATTATGTAGGTATGCTCAGGTCAACAGATTAGGAGACAATTACAATTGGAAAGCTAGTCTGTTAGTCACAGGCTATGGTCTGAATGTTTGTGCCCTCTCTCCACATTCATATCTTGAAATCTTAATCCTCAGGGTAATGGTATTAGAAGGTGGGGTCCTTGGGAGGAGATTAGGTCATGAGGGTTGAGCCCTGACTAATGGAATTAATGTCCTTATAAAAGAGATCTAAGAAAGACCGCTTGCCCCTTCCACTGTATGAGGACACAGCTAGAAGGTGCCATCTGTGAAACAGGAAGCAGGTTTTCACCAGGCACTGAATCTGCCCATACCTTGATCTTGGACTTCCCACACTCCAGAACTGTGAGAAGTAAGTTTCTGTTATTTGAGCCACTCAGTTTATGGTATTTTGTTATAATAGTCTAAATGGACTAACACAATATAGTTCCCTATAGTTCCCCCATACTATGGGGGTCCACAGTGGGAAGCAATGGGGTTGATCAAGTGGCCTCTGGGGAATAGTTGTTGGGTACTTGGCCCAGGGGTGATAAGAATAGGTGAATAGTGGCCTGGAGTGTGAAAGCCTGACAATGGAGGTGGTGTGGGCTCTGGATTGGTTGGGTTAAATTTGAAAAATGCATTCCTGGGTGAGTTGTTTACCATCTCTAAGAACTGGCTAATTCTGAGTTGAGCTGGCCTTCCAAGGTCAGCAAGGCCCCAAGATGTCAAAGCATCACAATACAGAAAATAAAAGAAATGGTTAATA
This sequence comes from Indri indri, assembly GCA_004363605.1. Lineage (NCBI taxonomy): Eukaryota > Metazoa > Chordata > Mammalia > Primates > Indriidae > Indri > Indri indri. Next base: position 22,181 of record RJWJ010019228.1, on the reverse strand, counting down.
CTGTACTGGCAATATAAGAGGTAGATTAAATAATTGTCCTTACCCGTAATAGGAGAACAAACATATTTTTAACTTAGTAATACCACAGTTTAGGAATTAGGCATAGCTTCTGTTAAATCTGTGATGAAAAAATATTTTACATTGTCAACCTCAATTCAAGTTGTGGAAAAACTGAGTACAGACTAGTGCCTACGTCTTTTCACTTTATTTAAAAAGAAAATCATATTGAAGTGTTTATAGGCCGTGTTGTTCACATGTGTTTTGAGTTTGGGTAATTGTAAATGTGAAATGAGTGTCAGGAAAAGCCTTGCAGTCTTTGTACTTTTAAATGCTTGTGGATTTCGCTGTCATTTAAGGTCAGGTAAACAGAAAAAATTCACAGCTTTGAAATTGCCAAACTATTCATCAAGGAAATGATGTTGGGGCTCAATTTTTTGGTTGGAATAGGAGGTAGAGTAGGCCATTTAAAAGCCCTACATTGCAAAATTCCAGGTCTCATTCTTCCTCCTTCCTTAGTCACAGCTATTTAAAGGTTTTCCTGATTGCTCGAAGGAGGAAGTCTAATTAATTTACAGAATGGAGAATTAATAAAGTGTTAAGAAGAAGGAGGATATTCCATGCAAATGTATTTAAGGTTGGCTTGTTAAGCTCAATGGACCATTGCTTTCTTTATGATTTGTATAGAAACATACATTCCACATATTATCCAGGATACTATAAAATAAAACTTAGAAAACTCTGGTGTTTTAGAAGCCATTCATTTATGTAGTCATTCACTCTTTTATTCAACCAATATTCATTGATTACCTGCTGTGAGCCAGGTACTATTTTATTTGTTGGGAATTTAACACGGAGGATGACAAGCAGGAACCCTGTCAGGATGGAATTTATAATCTCATGAAAGTAGATGGAAATACATAAATAAAGAAACAATTAAGCAAAATATCACTTTCAGGCTAGTGATAAAAGCTATGAAGGAAGTGAACAGTATGATAAGCACTGTAGACTGTAACTGAAGGAAGAGATGGATTTAAACAAAGTGGAAAGGTAACGTGTCTCAGAGGAGGTAACATTTTCACTGGGGCTTGGAGTATGAGATCTATGGCCTTGAGTCCTTAGACCAGAGACCGAATTATTATAATTGAAGAGGGAGGCAGGAGCCTTGGTTAGAAAAGAGGATTTTGAGTACAATGTGATCCCATTGAATGGTTTTAAGCAGGAAGTGACACAATCTGACCTTTTGACAGATTAAGAAATAGTGTTTTACTATGCTGTTACTCAAGGTATCATTATGACTATTTTTCTAAATAATTTTAATTAAGTATAATATTATGCTTATATGAAACTATTGAGCTAGGGCTGATAGATATTATGCAATTTTTATTTGAATTTTTCTTTTCTTGAATGTACAAAGGAGTGAAATATGGCTTCCCTCAACTCTTGCAGGTTCCTTGTCTGGGTTGTGAATTAAACTGACATAAGACAGATGAAGGAGAAAAATCGTATTTAATTACATACATATGCATGGAATGCCCACGAAATATGAGACTAAAAGAAAGGTTAGATGATGAAGTTCATGTAGCATCCATCCCAAGCTAGAGAAAGGAGTAGTGGCTTGGGACTTCTGGGGGTGGTGTTAGTGATACAAGTTAAGGGAGGGTGAGGGGAGGAAATGTAGGGTAACTTAAGGTTGTTTTGTTATGCAAATGAAAAGAAAGTCTCTTAGATAATAAAAGGTAATAAAAGTTGTCCTGGAGCAGCTCTCAGAGGACTAGGTGATGGTCTGGGCTGTTGTCAACCTCTAGTCTCTTCTCCTGCAATGGAGTCAATCTTCCCAGGTTGATAAGATTCCCCTGAAGGGGATTCATGACATTCAGTTCCATTTGGAGGATCCATCTTTAGGTAGATAAGAGGAGCTGAAGGAAAGCCTCTGCCTACATCAACTATTCCCAGGTGCCCTCAGTTCAAAGTAATCAGCATACCAAAGTGTCATGTTTAGGTGTGAAGTTTCCTGAACTCCTTCAAATGCAACCTTGAATGGCAGAGAAAGGACTTTACTATGCAGTTGATTTTGGACCTACATCTTAGATAAGATACTCATATTAAAATCCAGCCTTCATTTTCTTAACCAAATTATTTATCTTATACCAATTAATATGCTTTCAAATGCAAGCAAGAGATTGTGATTCAAACCAACTCTACAAACAAGGAAACACATTACCACACAGCCAGAAGTTGGATAGGCTCAAGGAACAGGCTAGTTGAATCTCTGGCTGTTTCTCTGTGGATTCCCTTGACTCGGCCTCACTATGTTGGCTTAGCCTTTAGATTAACTTCTATTGTGTTCACAGGATGGCAGCCAGTAGCCCTAGAGGCAACAAGCCTTCCTTGTTCATACCTACTAGGAGAAGGAGAAAAATCTATCTCTTAAATATGAAAGAAAAAGGTTGTTCTAACATATGATTGCCTTACCTATGGATAAATAATAGGCATTAGGTCATGTAATAATTTGCTAATGTTTGGAATCCTGGAACAATTCCAGGAAAAAGTAGTGGGATTTTAATAATTGGTTTGGTTTAATTTAACAGATGCTACAGTATGAAGCTAGGCACATTGTGAGATTTCCTTGCATGGGGAAGAGTTGAATGCCTCCCAATTTTAATGCCTTCTCCCCTCAAAAATCAGTGTCCTAAAAGAAAAAATATGGGAGATAAATTTTGATTGAGCAACAAAATGTATTTGATACTTAGTTATAGGGAATAGTTTTAAGCTAGACATAAATTCAAAAGACGTGGATTATATGCCTAAATATGTACAAGGCACTGCAAAGGCTGAACAGAGTATAAAAATAAATGAAGTAAAGTCTAGTAGAAAAGCATAGATTTTTAAAATGATAGTAATTGACAGCTGAAAATGCTAGAAATACATCTCTGGTTTATCTCCCATTGGGCCACTGCAGCCAAATGTGACTGAAGATATGGAAAAATTTGTACCTTAGAAAAACCATATCATTTTTCTTCCATAAATATTGTTTTGTACATATTAGTAGGAATTTGAGAGTTTTATTCCTTTTTCTTTAGCAATATCTATGGACTAATGCATTAAAAATATGAACTTTAGAGTCAAATAATATAGGTTCAAAAATTGATTCTACCTACCACTTAATAATAGCTCTGCCACTGTGGTTGAGTAATTTAGCCTCTCAGACTCCTCTGAGGTAAATGTTTATAAAATACCTACCTATAATATAAATACAACATGTTATTGGCATTATGGATTATCTTATAATTTTGGAATTCTTCTACAGTTTTGACATCCTGTGCAACATCTCTCCTACCTGTTTCTGAGACACTTGGATATTTAAGGCTGATAGAACTGCTTCTATAGATGCATCATCAATAACTGATTTTGAAGACATGACCGTATTAAAATACACCTTCCTATTCATATATTTTCTGTTTCCTCATAAATACATTAGATTATGTGTTTGATTCACTGATGATTCTGCAAAGGCCTGGGACACTTTTGAATAGGTTCATTTCTGAAAGCAGATGATTCAATTTGTTTGCCACTGTCTTATAGGGTTCTTGTCACTTTTAAGTGTCTCTGGGTTTTCTAGTGCTAATGCTATTTGTTAATTACAATTGTTTTTAGACATTTTCTAGTTCTAACATGTTTTCTTCTTCTTTTTTTTTTTGATGATGAGAGTTAATTCTGTTCTGTTAATTACACTTCAAGGCCTCAGGCTCTCATGGCACACAAGGCTCCTAATGTTAATAATGAATAGCTTTATATGTTTTTAACCATTGAAATTCTTAAGACAACACATTTAAACAGGACATTGTTTAAAGGCTTTTATTAATATTTAACTGCTAACATTTTTTATAGTAACTTCCTGAGTCTTGCTAGAATCGGGATTTGCTAAAAGCAACTCCACTGTGCCAGCATAGCAGTATGATCAGCTAATCATTAGCATCAAGAATATTTTTAAATTATCCATTGTAGAATTTATTCTTGCTTTGTTTGTTTTAATGAATCATTCTCAATGTCCTTTCTAATGCTGATTTTTCCTGCTGTACAACCTGAGAATTGATATTTTGACTAAAGTTTATTTTCCTTTGCTCACTAAGGTGGTTAAGGAAACATGCTCTAGAAATTTAAACTTTTCCATAATTTCCAGAGGTATCTGCTATTGGAAATCACAATTACAGGAAAGCAATATAGGTAAGCCTCTATCTATGAATAAAAGAAATAAACTAATAATTTGGGATTTCAGTTTATTTTGAGTAGATTACCTGTTTCTTACCTTTAAAGTAATACAACCAGTAATTACTATGATTATTATTCAAATTTGCCTTGATATTTTGCTTATTCATTCACTCACTCAGCAGACATTCATTGAGTTTTTGCTGATATACAAAACAGAGTACTAGGTATTATAGATAAAATAATGAGCAAAATATACATTATCTTTACATGGAGCTATAGGCTAGTGAGGGAGTGTCAAAATATAGAGGAACAAGTTTCTGTGAGTTTGATAGTAAATAAACTGATTTGATTGACTTGCTTGATGTGATGATTGAACTAATGGAGGAATAGGGATTAGTTTAAGAGGGAAGTAAAGAGTCTTCCAGTAAAGAGAGATGGTTTATAGAAAGGGTCTTTGACGTAAGGGGCATGAGGAACTAAAGACAATTTGTGGGGCTGGAGGAAAGGGTATGGGCATGAGAAACATGGTAGAAAGAGACTGTAGGGTTGGGTGGGAGCCAGGCCATGGGTAATGTGATTCACGTTAGGACACCTTGTATCTGTCATGAAAGGAATGACAGGACACTACAGAGTTCCTAAGAGGAGGTAACATAACCAGATTCACATTTTGGAGGGGTCACTCTAGTTGTGTTTCTCAACAATAAATATTCATCTGAATCTAAATGCTATTTTTTCTCTTATTTTATGTTTTCTTTTCTATTGTTTCATTTACCCAAGACATATAAATCATATAAATATATGTGTTTTCTTCATTGATTCTCTTTTTTTTTTTTTTTTTTTTTTACAGATTACACTGATTTGCCATTTGATTGAAGGCTCTACTTTGAGCAGTTGAAAGTCGCATATTTTAATATTTTGGTTTTGAGATAACGAAGCTTGATTTAGTCACAAAGAACCACGTGTACTTTCCTAGGGACAAAACTGGCTCTACATGATGTTGCTTTGACATTTGATTATCTGCCATTTTTCCCCCTTTGGCTGTTACTAATATTTGAAACATTTTAAAAATTTGCTCTTTATAATAACATCCTGTCTATCCGCTAGTTTCAATGCTGAGATTTGTGTATGCAACTCCTACTGAAATCAATGTCAGTTCTGGGAGCCACTCCAAGTGCCGACTTGGCTCAGAGTCTACAGTGGTCTATAGAGGTGACTTCATTTACTCTTTCAGTTTGATAGAGATAGACTATTCTTAGAATGCATTTACTGAAAATATTAATATGACTGAGATTTAATGAAAATAATAATATGTTATTTTCACGTCCACCACCTACAGGATGCTAAATAGATTAAAGAGGTTCATTCTTACCTATTTCCCCACACCTAAGTTTTTCATTCAAATGTATATAATGAGATATTTCATAAGAGGGGTTTAGAATGCCTTATTTGAGATTTTTCCATTTTCTGAGGTTCTACCGCCAAAGTCCATGTCAATAAGGCCTTTATTTTTGCTGATTGATGAATTCATCTTTTTTTAATTTTCATACCTGCTTTTATCAATAAACACACCTAGAAGTGCATATTTACTTGCCAACTATGTCTTTTATGAGATTGTTTCTTTTTCTTTTGCTACTATAAATATATTTTTTTCCTTCATCTTTGTGTCCCCAGCCTTCAATACACTTCAATAAGCCCTCGGTGAGTGCTCGTTGAATGCATAGAGGAAGTTTAGGATGTTAATAAATGGAAAAGTTCATAGTGTTCTTGCATAAAGAAGCATGCCCATGTTAAAAAAGAAAAAAAAATATATTACCATGAGTAGATATCATTTATTGTTGAATAATGAATATAGTGAATATATAAGTAGATAGATAGGTAGATGGTATATGGACTGTAAGGTATAAGGAACACTTGAAAAATATGAAAATAAAACCTTCCTATATGTGTTTGAGTAAAGAAAATAATACCACAACTAGGAAATCCATATGTTTTCCATCTTGTAATCATTATTAAGACATAAGTTTAAAAATGAGGATTCTTTAATAACAAATAGTTAACAGCATTAAAATATGATTCCCTAATTTGATTTTCTGATAATATGTATTTGGCTGACTGCATATTACACAAACATGTTTTCACAGCTAGCCACTTTAATAAAAACCAGACCAATCAACAAAAAAATCTCTAAACTTATACACTGTTAAATACATAATTAAATTTGGGAATAGAAAAACAGTAAGAGTAATTTTAAATCTCTCTGATCTTAAAAATGACCAGTTTCCCAAAACTCTATGTCACATGCTTTCTAGTCATCTTCTTGCATCATTTCTTGGACAAATGTCTCGAAAGAATTATGCTTGTGTTAGCTCTTCCCATTTTCTCCAATGCCACTCTTTTTCCAAACTGCAGAGTGGTAAGCAAAATATCAGATCACTAATCTATTTTTTTGTGTTGAGGACATTTGCCTAGGCAGCACACTTGGTTTCGAGGTTTGTGTTCATTTAAGTGCAGTTGAGGGGGCAGCCAGGTGGAGTGGGTGGAAACCTTTCTAGGCGAGAGGGACTTCTTTTACATTAAGCTGAAACCTTTTCCACATAAAGCTGGCATTACAAAAAGTCACACCCCTGAGGGTAAAGGTGGAACAAAACTTATACCACACCACTGGGAAATGGAAAGAAAGCTGCTTTGGCATTGAAAAGAATAATGAAAGAAAGAATAAAAGAGAAACACTACCCATCCTTATAAATATTAGGTTATAGTTAGGCCTTCACATGGATTTAGACACCTGTACACAATGACTATTTGGATAAGAAACCCTTATGCTGTAAAATTGATTTGAAATTGGTTAGACATTTTGATAGTGAAAGCAAAATAAGCACATTTTGTACTATGATCTGATTCATATTCACATATGTACACACACGTGCACACACATATACACATGTAACTGGCACAAAAGTTACAAGAGATAATAGTTGTTCCTATCATATGTTATACTCTAATATTTTCTGTTTTATTATATTTCATAAGAAAATACTGGCTGGGACTAATGCAACTGATTTCTTAACCCAATAATAGGTAATGTTATACAGTTAAAAAACAGTGATCTACAGGAAGCATATAGAAATGATAGTCTATATCATCTTAGTCTTTCTTCCCACGTAATGGTTATGGTTATTTCTAGAAAAGCAGTCCCTTTGCTTTGCTTTAAGCAAAACTGCATAACCACTTGTGTTTTCCTTCTAGCTAGTATAAATCACTTTCCTTATACAAGATATGACATTATTTGAACTGTATACAAGTTAACTTATATCTATTTATGCCATTTTGTCACAGAATCAATCAATAAACTCCTAATGTTTAAAAAACAACAAAAAATTACTTACAGGTAAATATGGTACATTTTCTGGGAAAAATAACTGTAGAGGACATTATTTGTATGAGGAAAAGTGTCTGCAATTTCCTCTCAAGTGGCAAATGATTCAGGAAAAAATGTGTATGAGGACGTGTGCATGTAGAGAAAAAGAAACAAAAAATAATCAAAATAAGGCAAAAGGTTAACACTTTGAATCTGGTTAAAGAGTATAGTGGAGTTCTTTATACTGTTCATGCAACTTTAATGTAGTTTTGAAATAATATAAAAATAAGGTAAATAAAAAAATAAATTTCCGTATAGCCTGTAGTTCATGGAAGAACTCACAGTAGAAATTAAAAAGTGATAATAAAAACAGTGCTTGTAGAATGTAGTTTGAAAAAACATAGTGGGAGAGTTTCAGCTTTGAATGCATAGCCTTAAACATTCCTCTCAAGAGTTTAAAAAGAAGAACCCTAATCTTCCCCCAAAGGCACACAATCGAAGGAATGAAACAGTAAAGAACAGGAATTAATGAAAAAGAACAAAGATAATATAGAGAATCAACAAAGTCAAAATTTGATTTTTTGGAAAATCAAACAAAATAGAAACCTTTGTCAAAATTCTTCTAGTAAAGAAGAGAAGACAAAAATAATCAAATCAGAAATAAAAAGAAAGAGATATCAGTAGAGATGTTACAGGTTTATATATAGATTCAGAGAATGTTAGGAACAACTTGATGGTAAAATCTTAAATATTTGTATGAATTGAATAAATTCCTGGAAACCTATAGTTTACAAAATCTGAATGGAAAAGAAAAAGATAATATAAAAAACTATGTACTCATTCAAAAAATGAATGAATGGATTAAAATATTCAGGCAAAGCAAATTCCAGGTCAGATGGATTCCATTAAAAGTTTTACAAAGCATTAAAGAAATATTTCTAAGCTTTGCAAACTTGTCTGTAGAGGGTTGGAGGAAAAATAATCCTCTATTTTAGGAGGGTGGCAAAAATTTCATTTCAAAATCTGACAAGCCTATAGCAATGGAAAAAACAGAGGTCAAACACATTTATGAACTAGAGGTATAGCGCCTAAATAAATATTAGAGGAATAGATCAGCTATATATTAAAGTACCCTATGTGTGGAAAAAATTGATTCATCCAGGAAATGCAAGAAAACTTCCTCAATAGGAAGAATATCTACAAATTATCTACAGCATTGAAAACTTGAAATCTTTCCTTTTGAGATCAGGAACTGTAATAGAAAAATTGTCTACTACCACCACTTTTATTTAACATTGTGCTAAAGGTCTTTGCCTGGGCACTGGGGTAAGAAAAAAAATAATTGAAAGAAATATACTGTCATAGTTCATATTGACATGATTATCAATAGTACAACTAATATAAAATATCAATAGTACAACTAATATAAAAGCTTAGCAAGGTTGCTAAAAACAAATGTCCAATAATCCATTGTGCTTCTAAATGTAATAAAAATTAATAGCTGGTAATATATACCATGTAATAAGTCTAACAAACACATGTAAGAAATTATATGAGAAAAAAATTATAATTTTATTGAGAGACATTAAAAATCCAAAAAAAATTGATGGAGAAATATAGCATAATCCTGGTTAGAAAACTCAAATTTGTTTAGAGATCAGATATATTCAATTTGAATTGTAGATTAAATGCAATCTAAATACAGACGTTGACAGTTTTATGTGCATGTATGTGTGTGTATGTGGAGAGGGTGAGTCTTTGTATTAAAGACGATTCTAAAATATGTAAGCTACAAATGACAGATATGAATCTAGGTATTCTTGAAGAAGAAAACAAAGAAAAATAAGAGGATATGCTCTACCACATATCAAGATTTACCCAAAAGCTATAGTAATGAGGAGAGTGTTATTGATGTAGGGGTACACAATAGAACAGAGAATTTAGAAACAGAAATACACATATCTGGACAATTGATATATATCAGAGATGGCAAGACAGAGTGGGAAAGGATCTATTTTTTTCAAGAAGTATATTGGGCCAATTTTCTATTCACTGAAAATACAAAATATCACTTCTATCCTGCACCATTCATTAAAATATATACTTGGATTATTCAAGTCCTTAATATGAAAGTTGAAGCAGTGAAGTTGTTAAAAGTTAATATATCAGAATGTATTAATGACCTCTCAGAAAGAATTTTCTTAAAACATATAAACACAAACCATAAAGACAAAGATGGGTAAATTCTGTTATATTAAAATTACAACTGTGCGTGTAAGCAAAGACATTGCAAATAGTCTGAAAAGATTAAGACACAAAGTAGACTAAATCATTTGTGACATATGGATTACAATTAATATTCATGATATATGAAGAATTATTATAAATTAATAAAATCAGATAACCTAATAAAGAGTACTAAAAGTTCTAGATAATCAATTCATACAAAAAGCTTAAATAGACTATTCACTTATAAAAAGCAATCAGGCAAATGCAAATGAAAATCACAATAAAATAAAAAACATAATATATGGATAAAATGGCAAAAAAAATCAGAAGTCTAATAATTTTAGGTATTGGCAAGGTTATATAAAATAGGAATAACTATATTCTGCTATAGGAAATTTTTGATACTGTCAGTAATATTTTTATTATATTTTCTAAATATTTATTATTATATACTGCTATGTTCTGAATGCCTGTGTATTCCCAAACTTTATATGTTAAAATCTTAACCTCTGGGGTGAAGGTATTAGGAAGTGGGGTCTTTGGGGAGTGATTAAGTCTGAAGGTGAAGCCTTCACGAGTGCAATTAGTGCCACTATAAAAGAGGCCCTAAAGAGATTCTTCTCCTTTTCCACTATGCGAGGATACAGAGAGAAAACTGCCATCTATGAACCAGGAAGCAGGCTCTCACTAGACAGATCTGGCACCTTGATCTTGGACTTCCTAGCCTCCAGAAATATGAGATACAAAATTCTATTGTTTATAAGGCACCCAGTTTATGGTATTTTTTTATAGCAGCCCAAATGGACTAAGACATACACAAGGGAAATAAGGAGCAATGTTGTCTCATGAGAGGCATCAGCAGAAGAGTAGACAGGTATAGAATATTTGTGTAGAACAACAGAAGACTGAGTGGAATGGGGAAATGCATCTGGTAATGTGTGGTTAGAGAAAGTGATTTTACTATAAGACTAATCAGTATGGGGATGAGTGTTTTTTTTCATATTTTTAGCTGTATGAATGGAGGCATAGATAGACTGAGAATTAGTACTGACCAGGTTGTGATTTAGACAAGTGAGTACAAGAAAGCCATAGTGGAGCAAGAGAAGGGAGCATGTATGAATGAGAATGGTTATCATGTTGGACCATAGACTTATACTTGGTAGGAGGAAAGTGAGAACATGTTGCAATGTGGTGGAGGGCTTGAGGGAGAGTGAAAAGGTGGCAGGATGAATGGATTATAGATACTTGTGGTGTCAGAGATTATTGCACATGGGAAGCTGGAGAGAAACAGAAAAGAGATGGTAGGGAAGTGGAATGTGTGGAATTGAGACCAAAGAGTGATTGCCTCTATAGTTAATGATTAAACATTCTCAAAGTACAACTATGAGAATGAAATAGGGTGGATGACAAGATTATATAAAAGGAATAGGTAAGGAAAAAAATTCCGGGGTACTGAAAGTATTATTTGCCTGAATAAATCACTGAGAAACATAATAGGAATAAATTTGAGAGTGTGTGGCTATGAGTAAAGGCTATTTTTTTTTTAAGGTGGAGTATTCCAGAAGGCAGGAAACAACAGCTATAGAAAAAATAATATTAAGCTGAAGAGTCTGATGAGTTTAAAGGCTCCGATGGAAAAAAGTTGCCACAGCCGAGAACCAGGTTTCTGTTATAATAAGAAATTGTAGGGAATGTTTCCATAGAAGATTGAGGCTAGCAGGCATTTGCTTTAAAGAAGATGGTACAAAATTAGAAATGGGCTATGGCTTAGACAACTCATATCTTATATAAATTATATCTTCTCAAAAATGCGATTGGCAATTTTAACATAACAAAGATTAAAATGAATTTGACCTGACTTTTTACTATTATACAGTATCAAATATATAAAATTCATATTTTATAATAATTGTTCATGTGGTTGAATAAAATTTATTTTGCTAGAACACCAATTAGAAAGATGTTGGAGGGATTTTAGTATTCATGAACATAGATTCTCAGATGACTTAAAAACCTATTTAAGCCTGATGAGACAGTAAGATTAATTAAGGAATCATTCTAAGCTTATGCTACACACCTATGGTAAATTATGCAATGTAATGTTTTCTCAGAGGTAGGTGTAAGAAGAAAAATTTGTACCTCACAAAAGGAAAGGGATTATTCTTTTTCTAGGTAATTTTAAACTTTAATTATGTTAAATAAATACAAATAATATAGTTTATTTAAATATAAATATATAAAGGATTTCTATAAATAATAAAAATTGTCTCAATTTATGAGTTTTCTAATTTTCAGTGAACTGCTTAAACACAAGATTTCCTTCAATAGAAGCATTAATTTATTTCTGAATTTCATAAAATGGATATATTCTAAGATTAAATTTTTTGTTTGCTGTTTAAAGTTCCTTTGTGTTCTTTCAATAATCAATTAAATTATTTATTTAGAATATTAACTGTCATAATGTAAGGAGACCTAGGATCATGTATCTATAAGTAAAATTTAAAATATAAACATTCTTGCTGAACACTTGCAATCTGATCAGGAAGAATATAGTTATGCCAACAAGAATGAGGAAAAGAACAATTATTATTTAGTGGTATAATGAACAGAAAGAATTCAGAAAGAGAGAGAGATCTGTATTTCATGGTATAAGTTAATTTAATCTGGACACTGAAGAACATTGAAGAACAGATCAAATTTAGATAAGTGTTATGGGGTAAGAGTATTTATGTTGGAAAATAATATGAAAACATGGTTATGATACCTATGTTTGGCAAAAACTAAACACATCAGTTTGTCATAATCAAAGGATTCATACCGAGGAGCAATGAGAGACAATGCAAGATAGAAAAAATATGGTCAGGTGAATGGACAGTCTTAAATGCTCGGCAAAAGTAAATTAATTTGGTACAATAAGTAATATGTTGCCAGTGAAGCATTGGGATAGTACTAGAATAATCCCATTGTTCTACTTAGTAAAATGGAGTTAATTATACAATGGATTTTAATTATATAATTATATTGTAGAATATGTAGACATATATTCAAAAGTTTGAAAATTTTCCTGTTGCCTTAAGTTAGGGTACAAAGTATATTACTTAAAATAATTATAGTAGTGGTAACAAAATAATAGTAATCAGTTATTGAATGCTTACAGAATTTCAGACACTGTGCTAAGGGCTATTCATGTATTAACCTGTTTATTCCTAGAAAAATCCTTTTCACAGATGAGAATATAGCTGTAAATCCCACAGTCTTTATTTCTACTCTATAGTACAACTATATGAGTTTTATAAATAATCCTGATACTTTATAAAATAGAAAAAATCTAAATATCTATTTTTTATATTTTCTTTCCATAATTTGAATTTATTTAAAAACAATTATTTTCTTACTCATTATTAAAAGGTCATTTTTATTGTGAAGACATCTGCATCTTAACTGTGTTTATTCACTCAAAAAATATCGGTTAGATATCACATGACAGAGAGCTACCTATTATTAATAAAACATGCCAAGAATTTTGAATAATTGCTTTCTTCCTTATTTTTTTGGTAAAAGTAAAATTAAACATTTATCTTAAAGATGAATACAGCCTTTTATTTTCCTTACCATAAGATAACCATAAAAACTCTGTGTGGTACAAAAAATATCACTCACTGTTTCATTGTGATACATTTTAAAGTTTCTAACATATTTCAAGGTCTTCATTATACAAATTCATCCACATCAAAAATAACCAGTATCATGTGCTTCAACTACCTTCAGTATCTTTTTTTCTTTTGAAGAAGCATTCTTAGAATTATTTATTTATATATTTGTATTGATACATAATAGATGTACATATTTTGGGGGTATGTGTAATATTTGGATAACATTTAGTGATACAATCAGTTTGATTGAGATATGCATCACCTCAAACATTTATCTACTGTTTATGCTGGGAACATTCGAATTCTTCTCTTCCAACTATTTTGAAATATGCAGTAGATTATTAACTGTAGACACCCTACTTAACTTCTGAACACTAGACCTTATTCCTTCTGTCTAATTATATTTGTGTACCCATTAATCAACCTCTCTTCATATTCCCCCTCCTCCTATCTTTCCTGGCCTCTCGCAGCCACCAATCTATCTTCATAGGATCCACTTTTTTGGCTCCCATATGTAAGTGAGAATATGCAATAGTTGTCTTTCTGTACCTGGCTTATTTCACTTAACATAATGACCTCCAGTTCCATCCACGTTGCTGAAAATGACACGATTTCATTCTTTTTTGTGGCCAAATGATATTCTGTTGTATATATATATATACATTTTCTTTATCCATTCAGCCACTAATAGACACTTATGTTAATCTCATATTTGGCCTATTGTAAATAGTGCTGCAGTAAACATGGGAGTGCAAATATCTCTTTTACATATAAATATTTCTCTTTTGGATACATACCCAGTAGTGGGATTGCTGGATCATATGGTATTTCTCTTTTTAATATTTTTGAGGAACCTCTGTACTGTTCTCCATAGAGGCTGTACTAATTTATATTCTCACCAACGTGTGATAATTCTCCCAGTCTCTACATCCTTGCCAGCATCCATCATTTTTTGTCTTTTGATTAAAGCCATTTTAACTAGAGTGAGATGATACCATATTGTGGTTTGAATTTGCATTTCCTTGATGATTAGCAATGTTGAACACTTTTTATATACCTGTTGGCCATTTATATGCTTCTTTTTGAGAAATGTCTATTCAGATATTTTACCATTTTTAGATTTGATTATTATATATATTTTTGCTATTGAGTTGTTTGAGTTTCTCATATATTCTGGTTATTGATCTCTTATAGGATGGAGAGTTTGCAACTGATTTATTCCTATTCTGCAGATTGTCTCTTCAGTTTATTGTTTCCTTTACTGTGCAGAAACTTTTTAGCTTGATGTAATCCTATTCATCCAGTTGTGTTCTGGCTCTCTGTGCTTTTGAAGTGTTGCCCAAAAAATCTTTGCACAGACCAGTGTCTTGGAGCATTTCCTCAATGTTTTCTTCTAGTTACTTCATAGTATCAGGTCTTAGATTTAAGTTTACAACACACTTTTGATTTGATTTTTGTATAGGGTGAGAGGTTGGGATCTAGCTTTATTCTGCATATGACTATCCACTTTTCCTGGCATAATTTATTGAAAAGACTTTGTTTTTTCCAATGTGGGTTCTTGGAACCTTTGTCAAAAATGAATTGGCTTAAGTGTGTGGATTTATTTCTGGGTTATCTATTGTGTTCCGTGGGTGTATGTGTCTGTTTTTATGCCAGTACTATGCTACTTTTGTTATGTGGCTTTGTAGTATATTTTGCAGTCTGGCAGTTTGATGCCTCCAGCTTTGTTCTTTTTGTTCAGAATTGCTTTATCTATTTCAGGTCTTTTGTAGCTCTATACAAATTTTAGGATTTTTCTTTTCTAGTTCAGTGAGTAATGTCATTGGTTTTTTGAGAAGAATTGCATAGAATATGTAGATTTCTTTGGGTAATATTTTAACAATATTAACATTTTAACAATATTAATTCTTTCTATGCATGAGCATAGAATTACTTGTCATTTTTTATGGCCTCTTCAATATCTTTCATCAATATTATATAGTTTTCCTTGCGGAGATCTTTCATTTCCTTGGTTAAATTTATTACTAGGTTTTTAATATGTTTTGTAGCTAATTTAAATGAGATTGCTTCCTTGATTTCTTTATCAGATTTTTGACTGTTTGTGTATAGAAATGCTACTGACTTTTGTATGTTGATTTTATACTCTGCAACTTTACCGATTTTTTTTCTTAATTCATCACTGTTAAAAACTTAACAGTTTTTTTGGTGCAGTATTTAGTTTTCTTCTAAATATAAGATTATGCCATCTGTGTACAAAGAAAATTTGACTTTTTCCTTGTCAATTTGGATGCCTTTTATTTCTTTGTCTTATCTGTTTGCTATGGCTAGGACTTCCCGTATTATGTTGAATAAAGTAGTGACAGTGGGTATTATCATGTTCTAGATACTAGAGAAAAGGATTTCACTTTTTTCTGATTCACTGTAATGTTACCTGTGGGTTTTTCATATATGGTTTTTATTGTTTTGAGTTATATTCCTTCTATACTCAGGATGTTGATAGCTTTTCCCATGAAAGATGTTGAATTTAATCTAACTCTTTTCCAGCATCTATTGAAATGGTCATATGGTTTTTGTTCTTGGTTCGAGTAACATGATATAACACATTTATCGCATATGTTGAACCATCCCTTCCATCCCTGGGATAAATCCCACTTGATCATCATGAATGTTCTTTTTTATATGTTGTTGAATTCAGTTTGCTAGATTTTGTTGAGGATTTTTGTATCCGTGTTCGTCAGGGATATGGGCCTGTAGTTGCCTGTAGCCTGTAGTTTTGTCTTTTCTTTTCCTTTTCTTTCCTCTTCTTTTCTTTTCTTTTCTTTCTTTCTTTCTTTCCTTCTTTCTTTCTTTCTTTTTATCTCCCTCCCTTCCTTCCTTCCTTCCTTTCTTCTTCCTTCCTTCCTTCTTTCCTTCCTTCATTTCTTTTTCTTTCTTCTCTTTCTCTTTTTTTCTCTCTCTCTTTTTCTTTCTTTTTTAGTAGTGTCCTCATCTGGTGTTGGTATCAGGGTAATATTGGCCTCATAGAATGAGTTTGGAAATATTCCCCCTTTCCCAGTTTTTTGAATAGTTTAAGTAGAATTATTATTAATTCTTTTATAAATGTTTGGTAAAATTCAACAATGAAGCTATCAGGTCATAAACTCTTTAATGGGAGACTTTTTCTTACTACTTCAATCTTGTCACTTGTTATTGGTGTTTAGGTTTTCTATTTCTTCATGTTTCTATCTCGGTAGGTTGTATGTATCCATTTCTTCTAAGTTTTCCAATTTGTTGGCATATAGTTGTTCATAATAGTCTCTAATGAGCCTTTATATTTCTGTGTTATTATTTGTTATGTCTGCTTTTTCATTTCTGGTTTTATTCATTTGGGTCTTTCTCTTTCTATTTTTTTTACAAAGGTGAAGCATGACTTTATGAATAGCACAATTATGTTCATGTTGGAACATTCTAAATGTAAACATATAGAGTCGGGCTGCAGTGGTGATGACAATTTTATTTAGAGATATTACCACTTTAATCTCCTAATTATCACCAAAGAAGAATGGAAAGTTCCTTAAAAGCAAATACAAGGGAAGTGTTACTAAGAAATATTGAAAGTGGTGGTGCCTTATTTCTTCCAGCAAGTACACCAAAAGCAAGGGTTGGTGTACTATTCATTAATCTTAGACTACTCTAGATTTTAAAGAGCATGTTGTAATACTAATATACCAGGTGGTGCATCTCCTCTATTTTTTTTTACCATCATTCTTAATAATAATAGGATAATATTAATATTAACAAAAAATATTCAATGTATTTATTTACCTATGAATTTCTCTTCGATTTCCAGATAATGGCGGTGGAAAGTTCTCTACTTTTTTTCAACAGGTAAATGTTATATCTTTGAAGAAAAAGAACATATACCAGAGATATATGATATTTAATATTTTCTCGAACATTTATCCAGATTCACAGGAGAACTATTTTTATCAGCATTTGACAAAAGGTTATTGTGTTCTCTAAATCCATATTCTTTTTTCTTGGACCCCAGTCTCCTGCTTTCTGTCAATTGCTTGAAAGCAATTTTCTGTCTCTTTATTCATTCTGAGCAACTATGTATTAGAGTTAAACTAACAGGATGGATATGTTAAAGATTCCAATGTGCGTAATGCACTTAAGAATAATTATTTGAATGTATTTGGAAAGCCCTACATTGACTAATGGCCCATATTTTTATTAGAGTTGGTAGTTATATTTCAAAAATTTGGCAAAATATGTGAGGAAAAAATATAAAGACCTCTCTCCCTACAAATAGCCAACAAAATTTGTTCCCTCCTGCCAAACCGTTTTCTATTACTCTCCTGCCGGCTCAGTTTATACAGCTCTCTTGTCTTCCCCGATGCACTTGGAACATAGCATGAACCTTAGAGCATTTGCATTTGTTGTTTCACTGCATGGGATGCTCTTTCCTGAATACCAGCATGCCTTTACTCCTTGTTTCTCTATTTTAAGGTCTCTGGTCCTCAGGAATTTTTTTCTCTGAATACCTTATCAAAAATAGTTTCCTGCCCCCTACAGCTTTCACTGTATTCTATCCAGTTATCCTGCTTTATTCTAGTATCACTTATCTCTGACAAAAGTAATTTCGACACACACACACAAACACATACACAAGCTGTCTCCTTCTAGTATAAACTGTTTGTTCATTGCTTCATCTCTAGCCCCCGGTATGGATATTTTATTTAGTAGCTGCGCAAAGCATATATGTTTAATAAATGGATAAAGTAAAGGAAGAAAGAGAGGGAAAAAAAGGAAAGGAAAGAAGGAAGGAAGGAAGGAAGGAAGGAAGGAAGGAAGGAAGGAAGGAAGGAAGGAAGGAAGGAAGGAAAGAAAGAAAGAAAGAAAGAAGGAAAGAAAGAAAGAAAGATAGAAAGAAAATTTATTTTTCCTTAGGTATAAACTTCATATTGCAAACACATTTTACACCTTTGATTTCATATTCCATACTTTCTAAAAGTTCTAAGCTTCACTTATATTTTGTCCAACTATACAAATATGATCGTGTTGCAGAGTCCATATCATGCTGCACTGTTTCACATTTGAGATCTACAACTCATTTCCCCTATGACATTCTTTTTTTCCTTTTCTCTAGAAAATCTGCTTTCTGTCCCAATTGAAACCTTAAGTCATGAAGGTCTGTGTTCATTACTCCTGCTGGAACTATTTAAAACTTCCAAGAATCCTACTGGTTATGCCAGCCATCAATGATCACGCCACCTACTCCCTGACCCCTGCTCCCTCACAGCACATTGTAGTGTGTACCTTTCCAACTATTACTGCACTGCATGCTGTTCTTAATGGTTTGTTTTCTGTTTCATGTAAGTTGTTCTTAATTCCCCAACTATTTTGAGAATGAGAGCTGGCCAGAGACTTATCCTTCCATTCCTCTTATGTGAGACACATCACAAAATAAACTGAAGACAATACATGTTTTATTCCTGCATTCAAAGTGAACTTACTGTAATACTTCTCACCTCAACATCCAACATTTTCAGTTCCGTGCTCTCCACTGAGTGATATCCTTTTTCCCCAATCTCTCAGTATTATTCAACACAATTTATCAATATTTCCCTGTATCTCTCTCAGTTGGTTTTCTTATGGTTGCATTGGTCTGATATTTATTTGATTTATCCAGATGCTCTATCCAGTACCACCACTATTTCTTCTTCATTTTTTTTTTTTTGCCCTATAATTGAAGATGGTCCATATGACTTAGAATTTTGGCTTGATTTAGAATTTTGGCTTTCCACTGTTGCCTATAATACCTTGTGTATATGGTAAAACAATGATCCCTTAGTTCAACAACTTTATTTATGATTATTATAATTACACCCCTTACTCTGATGTCTACCTTTATTTTTCAATATATATATTTTTAATTACCTACTATGTGCCAGACTCCATACTCAGTATCTCATTTACTGGTGTACCCTTAGTGTGAGAACAATGGGATTCTATAACTTGAATAAAGACAAAAGAAAACAAGTGCTAGCAAGGATGTGAAAAAAAGAGAATTCTTGTACACTGAATGGTAGGAATGTAAATTAGTACAGCCATGATGGAAAACAGTATGGGAGTTCCTCAAAAATTAAAAATAGAACTACCATGTAATCCAGCAATCCCATTGCTAGATATATAGCCAAAGGAAATTAAACCAGTATCTTGAATAGATGTTTGCACTACCATGTTCATTGCAGCATTATTCACAATAGACAAGATATAAAATCAGCCTATGTGTCCATTAAGGGATGAATGGATACAGAAAATGTGGTATATGTAAACAGTGGGATACTACTCAGACATATTAAAGAAGGAAATCTTGTCATTTGTGATAACATGGATAAACCTAGAAGACATTATGTTAATTAAAATAAGCTAGGCACAGAAAGACAAATACCGCATGATTTCACTTATATGTAGAATTTAAAATAACTGAAATCATAGAAGCAAAAATGGTATAATAGTAGTTACCAGACACTGGGGGAGGGGAATTGGAATATGTTGGTCAAAAATTTCTAACTTTCAGTTAGATAGGAAGAATAAGTTCAAGCTATCCATTGTATAACATGGTGACCATAGTTAATAACAATGTATTATATATTCTTGAAAATTGTTAAGAGAGTAGTTTTTAAGTGTTCTTACCACAAAAAAAAAAAACAAAAACTGTGTGAGGTAATCCATGTGTTAGTTAGCTCTATTTAGCCTTTCCCAATGTATACATATTTCAAGACATCAAGTTGTACAAATAAATACATGTAATTTTTATTTGTCAATTAAAAAGTAATGAAAAGAAAGAAAGAAAAAGTAAAAGAAATTAGAAACAACAGAACAGAATAGGATAAAATAAGGTACATTAGCATGCTTCACAAACAGTAAAGGTAAATACTGTTTTATGAAACTTTGTCATGGGAAATGTATTTCTTGCTATGGGTTGTGGCCCAAAAAGTTTAAAAATCACTGATTTAACCCATTTTATTCTTTATGAGTCTGCTAAGCGAGATTTTTTTTCTTTTGTGTATTTGTAGGACATATAATCTTGAATAATTAGACATTGAAAGAGGATTGAATCATAGCTCCTCAACAAATATACTTGTATAGAAGATGTTGAGAGGGTTCAGAACTGGCTACTAACATGAAAGAGGCTGATATTTCAAACATTTTTGTTGTGGAGCAGTGTCTTCTCCAAGGCTCTGAATAAAGTGGTTATTACAGTCCTGTTGCTTTCTTACTTGGCCTCAGTCCTTCTTTTCCCCAAGTCTATATAGGCATAGATCCATAAAAATCAAAGGTATTTCAAATCAGGAGTCATAAGGAGTGCAGAGTCCTTGGTAACATGCTAATCCCTCACCCCACTTTTGAGGAATTTGCAGATGCATTGCCTGGGGTGTAGACAAGAAGGAGAAATTGACATATTCTTTAGTTGGACATCCTCTGCCTTCTTATGTAGTAGGTTAGCTGCTCTTAATTTGTTTTTTTCCTTGAGTAAGTGAAGCAAAGGCAAAGAGTCAGCAACTACATGAAAAGTTTTTAGTCGGACTAGATAGATTTGGACTTTTAAATACTTAAAAGTGATCTAAAATCCATGAGATTTTTTCACGATAGTACTATAAGAGGGGAAAAAAAAAGATTAGGCATGACATAGTTGAAGACAGTGGTTAGAAAGAAATAGAAATTTATTTTTTATATACCACAGAGTTGAAAGTATTCAATATATCCACTCATTTGAGTGACTGAGGTGTGGAAGATAAAATTCAATATAAAATACACTCCCTCAGTATGAAGCAGTGGAAAGCTCATGGACTTCAAAATTAGGAATATCAGAATTTGAAAATTTGAATCATGACTCTTCCTATCTTTAGTTGTGTGACCCTGGGCAAGTCACTCATCAATTAAGTTGTTTTTAATCTATAAAAGGTTACCCTAAAATTTATATCAGATTAGGATTAAATGAAATTACATGTGTGTTCAGATACCATATATAGCAGCCTCTCAAAACTTCACAGTTCCTTTTCTTTTCTTTTTCCTCCTTCCCTGAGAATTGGTACCTAAAATAAGAAATTATTTCCATATAACAGGAAAAGAAATTATGTATTCAAAATATAGTGTGTGACTTCTCATGAGGATCACTGTGATTTCTCTGGTATCTGCAGAACCGATAGCATTTTCTTGGGCTCAAAGTTTGGAAGGGAAGAAATCTAGACAATGGTCTGGTTTGGGGGGACAACAATTTTTATTTGAGTGAATTAGTCATGCAGCTAGCAGAAGAGGATGAAGAATTAGGTCAGATGAGAGGTGGGGAGGACCTCATAGAACTCTCTTCTCAGAATGAGAAAATGTTGGCATAAATGTCTTTCTGTGTAGTTGATGTTAATAATTACTGGTTATTAGCCTGAAACTTTAACTTCAGTTAACAACAAATAATAATTATATAAGCTATATTATATCTTTGAAAAAATTATATCCACTGAAATTTAGGGATATTTGTGGTTTGTTCCAGAAGTTTTAGACTAACAACCTATGCCCCTTCATAAACATACAACAATAGGAATTAATTGCTGTGGTATTTCAAAAATTAGTCTTCTAGCTAGATCTTTTATTCTATTTCACTAAACCAATCACCTTAGTTTTAATTCTGTTTTCTTACACTCAAAATGATAATAATATCTCTCAAATTCATTATACTGAATAGTATA
>RJWJ010019227.1:0-30582 GCA_004363605.1 Indri indri | reverse complement strand
TTCTTATGCAAGATATTTCACTTGGGCCTGAAAAAGATGGGTGTTTAAGAAACCAACCCATTTTCCAAAGCACACAGCAACTGCAAATCCATGGTATCAGAAGGCACGTAATGCCATGAGGAAGGATGCTGGTACACGCACCTTTTGGTGTCCAATGTTCAGTGCTGTCCAACAGAACTTTCTGCAATGATGCAAATGTTCTGTAATCTGCCCTGTCCAATACAGTAGCTATTAGTCACAGATGGCTACCGAGCACTTGAAATGTGCTTAGGCTAGCATGCTTAGGATGTGAATTTTTCATTTTATTCATTAATTAGACACCTGTGGCCAGTGGCTACCAAATTGGATGAATTGCACACCGCAGAGGAGAAATCAGAATTTTTCTCCCCAGGTTAACTTGGGTCAGGAGCTCTGTAGGGAGCTGTATTAGAAAGCACAGAGCAGTATTAGGATAAAACAAAATGGGTTGACAGCTTTGGACACAACACGGCACCCTACCTCTTTATTTGTGGAGGCTTCCGTGGGGTCACTGGGGTGAAGAGGTGTACTCGATGACTCGGCACCCAGGGGTGAGGAACTGCCGGGAGATGGAGACTAGAACACAGCAAGAGGATAAACACAGTGAGAACCCGAGGGACTCGGCGAACACCTGGCTGGGAGAGAGGAGCAAAGCAGAACGCAACCGCACAGACATTTCAGTGGGGAGAAAGCCTCTTTGGAGGGAAACTGCCAACCATACATAAAACGCCTGCGGTTTTCAAACTTGCTTTCTCAATTCCTGCCACACTTTTAAAGGAGCTTTTATAGCTCTGGGTCTTTTTTCCCTTTAGGCCAACTGTTGAAAGAAAATGTAGAAAGAGTTGAATATCAAACTTAAAGTTCTAAATGAATAGAGCTAAGGGTATTACACAAATACGCTTAAAAAATTATTTTCTTACTGAAAGATGCAAACACCCAGGGTAAAAATGTCTTATAAAATCACCTGCCCAAGATGATATGAATGGAAAAGCAAAAATTAAAATGCATATTTTTAAAGAGGCAGTTGGGGCTGATTTTGATGACTGGAAGCCACACTACCTGTAATTTTCCTAGTCAGTTCAGATTTTGGATATTTTGTCTGATTTCATGCACAGGCCATTGAACATGGAGAGAAATTTCAGCATTTCAGCATCCAAACAACCTACCCTTGGTTGAACAGTTCAAAAATCCTTTGTCGAATAGTATGTCTGAAAATAAAGCTTAGAAAAACAGGTTCAGGAAGAATGGCCCCTCTCGGGTGTGGTATTGACTCAGGTGATGGGGCCCCAGCTCCTTGTACCGCCAGGCCCTGCTGAAAGGGAATATGAAGCTCCCAGGTCAGCACGCACAGCAGGTGCCCCATAAATACCTGCTGAATGGATGACCCAATAAAGCAAGCAAGCACAGGAATGGGACTCATACAGGCCCTGAAAACACTCCCCAGCTGATAACCCAAACAATTCTGTGTGCTCCTGAAATCTTGGGAGATGAAGGGCATCTTCAGGTGCATCACGGGGAAGCTTAAGAATGCTGCAGCAATGGTCCCCTGGGAGTAACACGCATGCACTGCTCCACGGTGTGTTGGTGCTGTTTGGCAGAAGGCATGAAACAGAGAGAACCCACACAAGGATGTCTTCTCTCAGGAAGCGTGGGGATGTGAACTTGGGCAAAGAAAGGAAGATAATGCTAGTGCTTGCTTGAACCTCAGTCTGAGCCTCACTGGCTCTCTTGGGAAAGGAGAATGTTTCACATAGCAATGACGTGGGGGTAGGGTACACTCTGACAGACAAGGGGGACCTCAGTGAGCATTGTGTGAGATAATAAAAAAAGCAATCTTTTCAAAAAAGTCTAAATTACAGGAAATATAGGGGACACCAAATTCACAGAAAGAGGATGCAGTGAGCTTCACTACCATTCAGACCAAGAAGGTGTGCAATCCTACCCCATTGCTTAAGGCCTGGATCTGTTTCCTGTGACCCCGTATATCTAATTCTGGGCAGCGAGGTGAAGACCAATGAGCTCCTTAAATACTCACATGCAGAAATCAGACTCTCTGCAGTAAAGCCAAGAGGGCAGGGACGGTAACAGCAGCCATAAAGAACCCTAGGCCCCGTAGCCCCTGGCCATAATAAAGCAGCCCCGTGTGCCTTTAAAAAGAAACACACAGGATTTTTCATTCAGCACCCGAGAGAGCTGGTGGGTACTTACTGGTTTAGCTCTATGTTTGGCTTACTCAAAATCAAGGGAGTGAAGTCTTCAGGAGAATTTAATGCCTTTGAATTTTCCTGGTTTTTCAAATCTGAAGAGCTTCCTCAGGTATTTATGGCTCTATATTTTTGCCCCCAAGTAACTTCCTCTGTCACCAAGAATTTAAGGGTCTCTAGCCCCTGGGGAAGCTAGTGCAGCTGGATGTTCTTTAATTGCTTGGTTTTGAGGGCTGTGTAACGCTTTCATTTAAAAAATATCCCCCAGAGTGTCTCACATTTCCTATTTCTCTATTGCTCCAAATCTTCTAAAAATGGATTCTTTACAACTTTGTGGGCACCGATGACCTTAGGATGATGTGGGAAGACAGGTTATCTGGACAATGAGCAGCAGTGCCGAGAGGGGGATCAGACCCCACAGTAAAGTGAGGTGACTAGTGCTGGGCACCCGCCCTGGGACACCGGTGAGGAGGCACAAATGAGGCACTGCCCCCACAGAGGCTGTCCTGGGACCCACGCCAACCTCAACAGGGACCCCTTCCCCTCGGACAGCCGCGGCTCTAGCTTTCTGCACGTGCTCGAGCTCATTCACAGTCCCTTCCATTTGCACCTGCAATTACCCACCTCCACTTAGAGACCTCTCCCTCATTCCCTCCCATGTTCAATGCTCGATTCAAAAGCACTCATCTGGCTGAAGCCTTCTCAGACTCTATGCACAGTACACTTCTCTCTGATGGCATGTGCCTGTTGTGTGATTATCTGTTCACGTGTACATCCCTCCACCCCCAAGAACTCTCAGGCAGTAGGAACCTTGTCTCATTTGTTTTCATCATCCAAGTGCCTACCCTTGGGTCTTGTAACCAGTAGGCGCTCAGTAAATGTTTGCTGAATAAATGATTTCAATATAGTTCTAGCTTTACAATGTTTTCCAACTTGCATGGGAAGCAGATACATTACAGATCCACCCACTGCTTTCTTTGATTATTTTCTAGCACTCTTCCACTGCTGTGTGTTGAACACTCAATCTGCATTTTGAATTACAGAAATGGTCTTTGCCTGTGAAGATTCTAACCTGGGCTCTAGAGAAGCTCTTTTGAAGCAGAAAGCTCCGAACGAGAGGACCCCATCTGGTGGAAGCCTACAAATCGCCACACCATTGTCGAAATGTCAAGGGTGGACAAACACCTTCGGAATAGACACAGTGCCCGTGAAGCCTGAACAATGGTGTTAGTATTCAACTCATCTCAAATGTCTGCTTTGAAAGCCCTTTGCACCTTACCTCCAACTTCTACCTTGATTTACCCTTAAAAGTGGAGGAAAAAACCCAAGGTTACATAATACTTTTTTACTTTCAAAGAATATACTGGAGGCAAAATCTAGACAATTTTGGTAGATATAATAGAATAAGTAAAAATTGTCACATATTTCTGTCTAGAATCTCATGCCTTCTGGGCTACTGGATGGATATCCAATATTAAACAATGGGACCATTTGCTCATGGGGGTGGGAAGCAAATGAGGGATTGGGAATTCACAAAGGTGAGTGCTGAACGTGGCCGTCTATCTAGGATGGAGCATTCAGAGATGTCTTATCCACAATTCCTTTCTCTACATAATTACAAGAGGTCTCCTTAAGCTCAACAACTTAGCTTTTGCAGATTATGTTCTAGCATATTCTCCACGACTATGATCTAAATTTTACCACTGTAGCTCTGGGACTCCACAGAGCAGAGCTCTTAGCCTGAAGACTTAGGTTCTTCAATGTCAAGACAAGAAATGGATTGTCCTGTCCACTGGCGCTGGAGCCAGAGGTGGCCTAGGGATGCAAAAGCATCCCAAAGGAAAGCTGATCATTTTCGTTTTGACAGAATATCTCCTACGGGCAAAGAATGCACAGCTGGTGGTTGGGGTGAGACAGGAAAATGGCTCCAGGGACTTCCAGGCTATGCTTGTAAGGGAGAAAAGCAGCACACAAATAATTATTATTCATTTATTCTTTCCGCAGACATCTCCGTGCCTACCTGTGTTCCTAACACTGGGCCAAAGAACAAAGGGAAGGAGATATGTTTCCAGAGAATGGGAGGAGGCAGATTGTAAAGGCAGGGCTGTGGCAGGTGGCTGGGGCGTTCATCTGTATGGTGGCGGCTCGGAGGGGAGGGTGTGTATTAGGCAGTGCTTCCTGGGGGAGGTGATGCTTCAGCTGAACCCTACAGACCGCAGCATTCACAGAGTCGTATGGGATAGGAAACAGAGGCTGGGAGGAGGAACAGCACGGCTCTGGCAGGGCGAGGAAAGGAGGCTGCAAAGCTGGGCAGCAAGTACCACCGGAGCCGCCCTGAGGGTGACACAGGGCCTTGCCAACAGCTCCTACTCTCCGTCAGGGGTGTCTCTTTTTTGTGAGTCACTGACCTGCTGCTCTCAAAGAAGAAGCCCAGTGAAGGCACTTTGTAATGGTTTCCTGAGTTGAACAGGAAGATCTAAAGGAGTGAGGGATTGAGTTCCACTCTCAACCCTCTTCCCTTTCCCTTGATCCTTTTTTAATCCATGGAAATCTGCAGGAAGAGAAGATGACAACTGGACAAGTTGATGGGATGATCATGAGAACATCCCGAAGCTGGAGGTGAGGGCTCCCTGCCTCTTTCCTTTAAGGACTGAGGCAGGACCTGAGAGAGCAAAGCCATGATTTGGAGAGGGGTACCGAGACCCTGAAAGACTTTTGGAGAAATTGCAGTCAAGAGACACACAAAAAGTGAGTTCTGTCTGGGCCATGTGTTCATCTACCCCACCCTGAAGTGCTGACAGAGTCCGAGTAAGCCCAGAGCCCTGCCTGTCCTCAAGGATCCCCAGGTCTATCAGGGGAACTAGAGCTATAGGTTACAAATATAGAATGTCCTCTGTCAACAGTGGTCATTGTTCAAGTCCGTGCAGGAAAAGAAAAGTTGTAATGACAAAAAAACAGTCATGAATGAGCTGACTACTTACACTCTGGGAGGTGACTGGGTCATGAGGGCTTTGCCTTCAAGAATGGATTAATCCATTCATGGACGAGCAGGTTATTGAGGGAGTGGGGCAGTCACCACAGAGTGGGTCTGTCATAAAAGCCAGTCTGGCCGTCTCTCGTGAGGCCCTCACCATGTGATGCCCTGTGCCCTGCCAGTAAGAAGGCCCGAACCAGAAGTGGCCCCTTGACCCTGGACTTCCCAGCCTCCAGAACTATAAGAAATAAAGTTCTTTGTAAATCACGCAGTCTCAGGTATTCGGTTACAGAAAGAGAAAAGAGATGAGGACACAATGTCAGTGCCCACCTGAAGAGCCCTCCTCCCCAGACACTAGCATCCACCTATCTGGTCCACATCTTTGTCAACTGGTCTCCTGCTGACTGTTGGAACCATCTGGCATTATGAGGC
Organism: Indri indri; assembly: GCA_004363605.1. NCBI lineage: Eukaryota > Metazoa > Chordata > Mammalia > Primates > Indriidae > Indri > Indri indri. The sequence continues at coordinate 24,954 of RJWJ010019227.1, read as the reverse complement.
AAAAACAAAACAAAAACAGCAAATACAGTGCAGAGACGTGCAAATATTGCAAAAATAAATAGATAGCAGAATTGCGTAAAGTTGAAGAAGGCAAAATTGGGGAACTGCTTAAACGTGCTACGGACAATGGAGGGGCTGGCAGAGTTGCACCAGTCAAGTGAGAAGCAATAAATGGAAAGAATGATAACTTCAGAACATCAGAGGTGCTTCGAAAGAGAATGACAGGAATATCGAATAATTAGGAGGGGCCCTTAGGAGAACTGAATCAGCCCTTGCACATTTTTGCTGAAATGCTTCTCTGCATGATCGTAATGACCCTTTCTGATCATGCTGCAAAAGTCACATGTGAACTGAAGAAGACTATTTTATTGTGTGATTCAATGACTTTTTGGTGGAAAAAAACACAAAAATCAATACTAAATCAATATAAAATCAATACTACTACTCTGTTCTAAGAATTTGCTTATAGTTGGAATGATAACCTAGGTGCTGTTAGTCAAAAGATAAACTAAGACTGTGTTTATAATTTTTAGTGTTGTTTTCCAAGGCAAAATTTTAATCCAATCCCTTCGTATCCACATGTAATTTGAAATTTTGGTCCTCGTTTTAAGTGAATTAATTTTAAGTGGCTTTTTGAAGGTACACATATACAGGGATTCTTTAACAGGGGTCCCCAATCTTTTTGGCACCAGGGACAATTTGTCCATGGACTTGGGGCGGGGGAGGCGGAGCGCAGACAGTGATGCAAGCGATGGGGAGTGGCTAAAATATGCTGCCCCCCACCCCGCCTCTCACCTGCTGTGTACCCCCCTTTCTAAGTTTCAGGGAGGACAATTTTTTGGGGGGAGGACTGAAGGGGACAGAGCTCTGCGGCCTGGTCCCTAACAGGCCCAGTGGTTGGGGACCGCAGCTTTAGAACACCCCTTCTCCCGGTTAAAGTGTGACGTGACATCTGCCAAGACAGGCACGAACAGAGAGCCCGAGACCAAGCGGGAGGAGAGATGGCCTGCAGCAGCTGGGCCAGGGACACCTCCAGTGGAAGAGACACAGAATCCTGTCCAGTCACAGTGCCCAGGACTCAGAAGGCCCTAGAGAACAAAGTCTGTTGGATGGCTGAAATTAAAAACAAAAAACAACCAATCAATTCTAAGATAAGAGGTCTAGCCTTCAAAGCCACCATGACCTGGCTCTCCAATATTAGGGTCCGTTTTCAAAAGCATAATGTGATTATAGGGAACACAAGTTACATTTCTCCCTTGAAAAAGACCTTGATATTTTAGTGGTATCTGGTGGCTGAAACAAGTATGTTTCAGTATAGTGAAGTGGTTAGATGCTCAAGCCCCAGTGTCTGGCAGACCAGAATCTGAATTCTGGCTCTACCACTCATGGCCCTGAGCATGAGCAGGTTATCTATCCTCTCTGATCCTTTCTGAGAAATGGGAAAAAGTTACTACCCACCTCCTGGGGTTGACTAGAGGATTAACTGCACACTGGTGGTTGCCTCAGTGCCCAGGGACGTACAAAGCACTCAACCAGTATTAGTAAGTCTTTTATGATTCCAACAGTTACAAAAATTATTTCATCCCTGTGGGAGAGTGCTCACAAGGGCAGCACACACCCATAGGGATGTTTTCTTCCTCTCATCCTGTTTCTTCCTTATTAAAATTTTATCCAAGGATAAAAATAAAAGCAAACAAAAGGCTCTATAAAATCATGCCCCAAAGACTCCACATTAATTCATAAGCCCCAACACTCTTAATAGTATATTGGTAGAAACAGCTCATTACTGGCTCAGGCTGGGGGTGTTCCAACTGCTGTGTGCAACTTCCGGCAAGTTCACTATCCCCCATCCAAGAAAGCATTTCCGAATACGAGGATTGAGGGAGATGCTATTAATATCATAGTAATTGATTTACAAAGAGAATAACATGCATATGAACTACTCTATTGTCAATTTATAGCACAGCTTATGCGTGACCTTGATACATCACTAATTAGGACACCTGGTGAAAGACCCCGGCCTGCTCTAGCCAACTTTAATAAGTCTCAGTACGTGTTGGCTTCCCTTCGCCCAAGGAAACTCAGTGACGAAAATTCATTGTAATGAAGGGTGGGAGAAAATAATTCTCTAAAAATTGCATAGTTTTGCCAGACCCACCTGGGAATAAGTTATTTAGTAATTTCGCATATGTGAAACAACTCATAGAACCTGAGAATAAGGTGTTTGGTTTTTTTTCTCTTTAGGTGACCAAGCAGCCAACATAATACTTGAGACCACAGCACTGGGAGCTCATGAACCGCTTTCACCAGACCCTCTCACTCAGTACTTATTTACTGTCATTTTAAACACAGTTTTAACAAGCTCTGAGCAAGTCATTCCTCCATTCAAAAATCTTTAGTCATTCCTTTTTGCTTACAGATTAAATTCTAGGCTCTTTACCCTGGCACTTAAGGCACTCCAAGGGTTGGCCTTAATACTTGCAATATTCTCTATTGTCAGTTCAAACAGAACTATTAATATTAATACTTTCTGTTCCCAGTATATAACCTGCGTGTTTCTGCTCAGTGCCGTCATTTATGCTCTTGTCTGAACTCCACACGTGTATGAGGCTGCAGGGGTCCACTTCCATTTCGGCTATTACCTCTTTCATGCAGTCTTCCCAGTTCTCTTAAGTGAAGAGAATTGTTTGCATGCATTTTATCTGCAGAATTCTTATGGCACATTACTCTCTCCTTTGTATCTTATAAAAATATTATAATACTATAGGACAATAATTATATTTTAATTATAATATTTTAACAAGCGCCATGAAGGTAGGATTTATGATTAATTTACATGTTTTCCTCTCCAAGTGCCTAATACAGAGCCTCCCATAAAATATATAAATGTGCTGAAAGAATGGAAGGATACATAGATGCCTAGACACCTATCTTGTGTCAGAGGAAAAAGGAAATGAAACATAGGTTATATAGAGAATAGGTCTGAACACATGTAGCACTGCCCTTATGTGCTCATGAGGTCACTGGTTCTTGCTCACGGTCTGTCTCCCTTCCCTAGCAGACATCCCTTGCAAGGCGTGTGTCCCCATATGATTAGAAAAGTTCAGTGGACACGGCAATGGGAACAAGTGTTCCCAAAGGTGGCACTTCATACAGACTATAACTGAGCACTTGGTCATTCAATTCCTTTCCAGCCTGAACATTCTGGTCCTACTCTTTTTCCTATATGGAATTTCAAAGGTATAGTTACCTAGGTCAGGCCATGGCGCACACCCTAGTTCTTCTGGTAAACTTCTGTTTTGAGACTGCGTGGGGCTTCTCAAGTTCCAGCGTACTCAAATAGCTTTTCCACTTATGCTATTGGTTTATCCAGCTTTATCTTTTTTCTCAAATTAATGTACATTGTTTCTTTCACTGATCTAAGTTGTTCTAAATTAAACTTATTCCACGTTAGAATTATAAAAATAAAACCCAAATGTATGATTAGTTTTTTTTTCTTGCCCCAAGACAGGTTTGTACTTCTGGAAATCGACACTGGTGAAGAAATCCATAATTATTCACTCTCGATTCAAACTATATTATCAATGCACATTTGTATTTCCTTAATGTGGTAAAGTAGGAAAGTTATCAGAGGCATAATTATGTCATTAAAATGATAATAGCTTGGGCTTAATGAAGTATTTTATATACACATTTATAATGGATTCAATTAATACCAATGGAACATTTTGAGATAACTGTCAGTTAAAACATTCCAACCATTTCTGTTCTCTATTTTCCCATAGGCAAAGCCCTTCTGTTCCCAACCCCAGGTCAGCTAAACCCATGTCAAAACTAGAGGGTAAAGACCTCGACCACCTGGCACCTTAGAGAGCTTTGCACAGCTAAAATCTCAAACAGAGGCGATTTCATCATTGGGGCCACAGAAATAATTCATATTATCAGCATTAAAGAATTCCTAAAGCCATGCTCTCAAACGCAAAAAAATTAACCAATTATCTATAAACCAGAGTCATCAGTGTAAGAGTGAAACAACTTATCTGATAAAGCTGATCTCTAAACAAAGGTTATCCTTTCTCCCTTTGCAACAGTCTCACTGTTTTTATTTGGAATGCAGTACAATCTGGGCAAACGAAAAAGCCCTTTATTCACTTCCCCATTTAAGTGCATGCATCCCTTGATTGTCTTCTCACACTTGCATTCCCAGGCCACAGGTCCTGAGCTCAGTGGGAAGAAAAACCAAAGCCACTTTTAATGTGTACTAACAGCAGCTCACAGCACAGAATTTTCTGTAATAACACATTATCTGCTAAGAACAGTGACAGTGACCATTTACAGAAGGCATAATGTGTGCCAGGCACTGTACAAGGCTACATTACACCCATTACCTCATTTGCCAGCAAAGTAGCTCTTTGTGTGCAAGGTATTAACCTCGGTTCATTGTTATTAGCATCACAGAAAAAAAAGACATAACACAGAGCATGGAAACCAGAGGCTACGTTGCCCAAAGCGACTTATTTATTAGAACGTGGAGAATCAGAATGCAGTGCTGATGGGGACACAGAACTGGCACAACACCCTTCCAAGCACCCTTTCTAAGTACGTGATCAAACAGCCTTTTCTCTCTCCTGGCCATCTTGGACTTCCAAGCTACGGGCAAACCTGATTACATTTCCTGCCATCCTGGGGCATGCCGTGCTCCCCATCTATTCCTGCTGTGCTCAGTTACTCCTACTGTCCAGGGAAACACAGAGAACAACTCACAATCTGACAGCACGAGGAGAAGAGAACCAAAAGCAAAGTGGCCAAATGTCATTTTGAAGCCTGAGGACCCACCTACCTCTTCTTCATGACACTCAAATTGGTACATCCAAAAGTTCTCCATCTTTCTGGGTGCAGTCTGGGCAGCTGGGCCAGCTCTAGTGCATGCACTTGCAAGCTGAGGCTGACTCCTGACCTCGGTGCTGGTTTGGTGGATTGTTTCCAGTGGTGTTAGATGCCCACATCAATCATGCAACTGGTAACAGGAGATGTGACCATCTCTCCGGGTGTCCAACCCCTCCACACTAACCCCTCGGTGCCCGAGTGGCCCGGGGAAGTCGTACGTCACTGGTGGAGCATCATCAGCTGATGCTTCTGACAAGGAGCCACCTACCCCCCTGGCAGTGGCACCTACTATTTCTGGGGAAAATAAACTTGGCTCTGAGGTGCTACCAGAAACTTTCACACACTCCAAACTCTGCTACGTTTATAGAACCTGTGAAAAAGCATCCGACTCATGTGGGAGGAAGGGGTGGGAGTTGGGGAAAAAGAGTTTCTCTTAGGACCGGCGTCAGACGTACCTGGGCATGTGGCAAGAGCCTGGAGAATGCTGTGGCCAGCCAGGGCCCGGGCCTCTCTCTGGGGCACAGGATGCCTTGTCACGTTTACTGAGTGCCTCTGGCAGCCTCGCACTACAGTGTGAATACAGGGACATGGCAAGCCAGCTGCACCAAGGCAGATAAGAGCTGCCTCCACAGCCAGCATGGCTGGAACCAAACCAACAGATAATCCCAAATTGGGTTCAAGAGCTGGACCAGAGCAGATCAGAGGAAGGTCAAGACAAGCATGGGTAGAACTCAGCTGCGGGGAGCTCATGCACACAGAGACAGCAGTGGGGTTCCGCAGGTAGAAGACCACCGTGGAAAACAGGGCCAGAGAGGGTGTACTCGGGCATTCCCTACTCTTTCCTTGTTGCTCTGGTGTTTCTGACCACTCCTGCTGGCAGTCGGATTGCACCTACTCTCACCAGCATCAGTCTGATGCAAGTCCTGGAGCTGTCAGCCACCATTCAAGAAAGCCCTTTCAAAATCGTGAGCCTTGCAGAAGGTATTTCTTCCTAGTTTACGGCACTGGCATCTCACAAAACACTTTCTTCTTTCCATAAAAGAGAAAGATCTTTGGGTGTTGATTCTCAAGTGTCCAGACTAAACACTCTCTGCCATTTAACTCTCCCCAGCTCATGGTGAAGCCATTTTCCCCACTATCAGTCTGGAAAATTAAATTCGTTTGGATTTATGAATGGCCCAGGACAGGGAGGCTGAAGCCTCTAAGAGTCTCCACTTCTGCCACGGAAAGCCTGTAACTTTTTCAGTTATTAGCCAGAGAAAAACCAGCACACACGACACTTAAAAATTGCCAGACAGACTCAAAGAAAACTGCTAGGCCTTCTGGAAACTTATAGAACGCACGTACATAGAGTGTCCTATTAGCGCAACAGAACTCAGAATTCCTTCCCGGGCTCTTTTGTTTTCATTGTTTCTTGCCTTTAATGTTCATCCTGCACCTGAAACCTGCTTAATTATTCACAACCACCTTCTCCATGCCTCATCAATAATGGATGGCATCTGTGATGGAAAACTTCACCAGCAGCGAGAAGGCAGCTGAGACGGGAGCTTAAAGAATAGGATCCTCACGCCACACCCAAGGGAGAAACCAAGGCCCTGGGATGACAGCCAGCCTGGAGGCCTGTTCTCTCCTGTACACCCCGCAGCAACAAGACTCCTTAACTCTGTGCTTGCCAACCTTGTTGAGTCATGGCACACAGAGAAATAATATTTGTACAAGACACTGAGTCAACTGGAGAGGACCTGGAGCCCTGAATGAGGCCGTGCAGCAGTGAAGGCAACATGCCTAGAGGTCCAGGTCACCCCATCCCCAAAGTCCAGGGGGACCATCTGCATGCTATCGAAAAGCTCTGCCTTAACTTATAAGAGCATCTTTACAGCCAATGCTTTTGGCAGCAGCAGTCCCTTGAGGATAAAGCTGAAATCCCTCTCTTTATGAGCAAGCCCCATGGACGAGCTTATTCCTGCAGGACAACACCCCTTCTCTCCCGTTTCCACAGCCCTCCCTAGCCCTGGCCTTCTCTGCCACAGCCACTGCCCAGTTCTGTGGGCTCTCACACTTCTCTTTTACGCCACTTTGGTTTTATGCTGCAGTGGTCACTTCGGGATCTGCAGATCTGCCTACTCGCAGCTAGACAACAAAACAAGTGCAGCCCAGGGGTTGGGACTGGCTGACAAGGTCAGTGGGGGAGGGCAGGGCCAGCAGTTGCTCTGCCCTAAATTCGGGCCCAGCAGCTCTTTGCTGGCAAAGATAATGACAGACACCAAATGTGGTAGGCAGACCTCTCGGATGGCCCCCAGTGAGCTCTACCTCCTGGTATTCAGACCCTTTGAAATGCCTTCCCTGGGGAGGGAGCGTGAGTTAGTGACTTACTCTAAGCAATAAAATACTGCAAAGGGGATGGGATGTCACTGTGATTGGGTTAAAGACTGTGCCTTCCATCTTGCTGTCAGGCTGTATGGCTCTCTCACCTTGCATAATTTATTAAGCGAGCTGCCATGTGGCAGAGGGACCAAGTGGCAAAGAACTGATGATGCCTCTGGCCAACAGTAAGTGGGGGGCTGAGGCCCTCAGTCCAACTACCCAAGAGGAGCTGAATCCTGCTCAGAAGCATGTGAGCTTGGGAGCAAATCTTTCCTCAGGACAGCTTCAAGATGACTGCAGCCTCTGAGAGACCCTAATGGAGATAAAGTGTGAGATAATCAACATGGGTTGTTTTATGCCACTGAGTGTTGGGGCAATTTGTTATGCAGCAGTAGACAGATAAGACACCAAATAAAGATTCAGATGGCAGCCTCCAGGGCAGAGGAGGCTCGGAGGTCTGGCTGGGGGCCAACAAAGGACTGGCCTAGAGAAGACTGGACATTCTGCACTGGCAGAGCCTCTGTGGCTGCTGTACCCCTGGGGTCTTGCACAGAGCCTGATCTATAAAAGGAACTAAAACATATTTATTGAATGAGTGGATGATAAATTGTAAGAGGCACTTTCGATTTTTGACTAGGGACAGTTGTCACGACTCTCTCTAGTTCAATGGCAAAATGAGGAAAAGCATAGCTTTGCGGTCAGGTGCTATTTCTTATTCCTATAGGTATCTGGTGCTCAATTAAACCCAAAAGTGTTAGCAGGGGAGCAACTATAACAGCTCAGTTTGGCCGGGCACGGTGGCTCATCATACCATTGCACTCCAGCATGGGTGACAGATCAAAGCTTTTTCTCTAAGGGAAAAAAAAAGCTCAATTGAATCACTTTATGGCTGCAGTCCCCAAGCCCTGGCTGTGGCCCATTACTGTTCTACGGCTGCACACCATCCACCTGAGCTCCGCACCACACCCCCCCCACCTCCACCCCTAGTCTATGGGAAAATTGTCTTCCGTGAAACTTGCCCCTGGTACCAAAAAAGTTGGGAGCTGCTGCTTTACAGCACTTTGCATGAAAGACGGTTGAGAACACATTTATTCTTTCAATATCATTCACTTGCCTAAGGAGAGGTTTCCCATACTTTTCTGAGGTCTGCTTGGTAAAATACACTGGGTCCCATTTTTGCTGGCCTGGCAGGGGATGCTTTGGTTTTAAGGTTGTGCTTCTGGATAAGTTTCTGGAATGTTGACCTGGAGGGCTGGCCAGCCCCCTTTTTCTAAACAGCCTAAACCATATAAGAGAACAAATTTGGTTTTAGAGCCAGCACTGGGATGTATACTCTTTCACAGCAGGTGAGGAGAACAATCTGAGATAAGGCTGCTTGGAGTCTAGTCCTCTTCAGGCCACAAGTGGAGACACACGGGAGCTAAATATCCTAGGACCACCCTCCGCCTCCCCAAGACTACATCACATTCCAGCCAGGAATTGACCCACTTGGGGAAATCGGGCTCCAACAGAACACATATTCTTCCTAAATTCTGTCTGCTCGACTTCAGATCCCATTTCAACTCCATCCCTTGCTATCCAGATCCCAGAAAACTTGTGGCTGGCCAGAGCTCTGCAAGGAGGTGTGGCTCAGCAAGAGGAACCTCTTGGTTCAGAATACCCTAACAAGAATCCGTCACAAACACGGACTCGTTCTACAGCAAGACAGTTCTTTTCACTTGCCCTTGTAAGCTTGATAACCGCAAGGTCAACGGGATAAGATGCTGCTAACAAGTCTTAATGAATTAGCATGTGCTGTAGACCTTGCTCAATAGTCTCCTAGCAACAGTGGGAAAAAAATCCACGTTGGCAGCGAACTGAATTCAGGGCAGGGCAGGGATGACATCGGTTAATTCAAGCCCTAGATAAAGCCAGGGTGCTGTCTACCCTTGTTACATCATCTTTCTCGAAATTTAAAAAAAAAAAAAAAAGGTGGGCACAAAAGTGCTTATGATCAGGGCAGGTGTTCACACCAAGCCCTCACTTCCCAAGATTTTGATGATACCTGCCTCTCAGCAAGGGAGTGGCTGGTTTCTGACTAAAAAGTGTTAGTGCTGAAATGGTTTCCTGCCTCAAAATACTTGCTCCTTGGCCTCTGGGATCAGGAGCGGGATGCCAGTAAAAGGTAAATGTTATCCCAAAGGGGCAGTGCATGTCGCCTCTATCACTAATTAGCAGTTTAGTTTGACCTAATCAGACCAACCCTGGACAAAAAGGCTGACGATATACTGCTGCTTAAGGTAGAAGCCAAGAACTCGGGTCATCGGAGTGACCCAAGGATGGGCAGCCCAGTGAGATCTGAGTGCTGGGGATGGCAGAGGAGAAGCACCAGCCCAGGGAGGGTGAAGAAGGGGTGATAAAGGCCACCTGCTAGTTCAGTTTGCCAATGGCCAACCCCAAATGTTAAGCGGGCCTTGACTTCCTAAGGTGACAAACACCGAACTGTGATTCTTATTTCAGGTGTCCACAGAGGACTCGATATGTGCAAAACCATCTTTTTCTCATAGTCGCCCTGGGAAATAAATCTGATAACTCGCTTTACTGATGAGGAAGCGGAAGCCTAGGAGGAAAGCCAGTGACCGACTCAAGGTAATTGTAGCAGGTTAACCGAAAGGCAAAGAGTTACATGGAATGGATACTCACTGAGCATCCAATTTGTGAGACTTGCTCTGAGAGAGATACAAAAGCAGGATGAGACACTGCCTTTGTCCTTAGAAGACTGACAGTGAATTACAGAGGCAACAGGCTAATACATGAGGGAAAAGCAGGAAATAAGATGCTAAAGAATTAAGTGTTAAACCATAGTCCACAGTTTAAGTTGCTCATTGCTAATTCAACCAGGCCTCAGGAATACCTATGCCAAGACCCAGCCTCCAGAGATTCTAATCAGGAAATCTGGAATCCTGGACTCTTTATGATCAGAGTGAAGCCCTGACTTTACTGAATGGCGATGAGATCTGGGTTAGAGCTGGGAGCCAATGTGGTAACAAGTGTGGAGTGGAGGCCCGTCTGGGTAAGAGAAGGAGATTTGGCATTGTCTATATTAAAGACGATCATGTTTACAAAGAAATCACATTTCGTAACTCCCCAGGACTACAAGGGCCCCAGCACATGACTGGGTTCCATATGGCATTCCATTATCCATGACATATCTGTTCCTCTCCCTGCACCCTCTCTTCTGCCTACTTACAACAGAAAATACTGAGAGTGCACAGCTGGCGGGGAGGACACAAGTTTTCTAAAGACTTCTGGGCAGTTTCTTGACCTCCCACTTATTCAGTGAGCATGTCGGACACCCAAACTGCGGCCCTGTGTGCTGACATCTAACTGGAGAGTGACAACAAAATTCTCCCGGGCTAAATTGCCCATCCCCTTCCCTGTTGTTTGTCCCATCATTTCTTGGCAGTTTCACATACAAACTGGTGAGACAATCCATTAAAAAGCTGAGAAACATTCCTCTTGGGAGACGGGTCAGCTGAAGAGAAAAAATTGGAGCCCGGGGGTTTAAAAAAATCAATCTTGCCCGTCACTTTCTTTTATTCTACAGAGCACAAAGTAATTGGAGACCTTGCCGTCTGGTGTGCAGATCAGCGACAAGGTTTGCTCAGGTGATTCCGGCATGCGATAGTCTGATGTGAGTGGGGACACCCTGACAGGCGACAGGGCTGGCCTGGAGCTGAACTGGCAGGAGAAACCCTAAAGGTGAGTTAAAATAATTGGAGATAATATTTCAAATTCAGGAGGAGAGAGCAAAAGCAAGCCTTCTCCTAACTCCTTTTGTCTTTCTCATGATTGAAGTGAATCATCTGTTCTTCAAATGGGATTTCAAGGTCAAGCCTTTCCATTTAAAAGATGTAACACCAGGTCCTCACAGTTCATAGAAAAATGCCTCATCTTGTTGCTGCTGTTATTGACAACTAAGTACTTTTACTCAGAACATGACTCCCAGTTGGCAGGGATATGACACTTTACTGCGGACCCTAAGCAGAACGGGCCACGAAATGCACACTGGTTAAAAGAGGTATCTCAGAAACATTTCATTTTTAAAGTAGGGACCACAGATGGGCATGGTAGCTCACACCTGTAATCCTAGCACTTTGGGAGGCCGAGGCAGGAGGATCACTTGAGGCAGGAGTTCAAGACCAGCCTGAACAACATAGTGAGATTTCATCTCTACAAAAAATGAAAAAAAAAAAAAATTAGCTGGGCTTGGTGGTTCAGGTTTGTAGCCCCAGCTACCTGGGAGGCTGAGGTGGGAGGATCACTTGAGCCCAGGAGTTCAAGCCTGCAGTAAGCTATGATTGTGCCACTGCACTCCAGCCTGGATGAGAGTGAGACTCTTTCTCTTAAAAAAAGGACCATTAACCTACTTAAGCACACAGACCTGGGGAGAAATGAATGCATCCACGCTTCACCCCAGCAAGCTTCACTCCCACTGCAGTTAGGATTCTTGCTGCTATTCTTCCTACAAATGTTCTGTGGTTTCTGAACTTTCCAAACCAAGCACACTCTCAGGCCCACAGCTCCTGAACTCTTCAGGTTTTTCATTGTCAAGTGTAAATCCACTTACCAATTAGTGTTCTTCACCATGAGTAATACAGCCCCCACCTTGACCTACTTTTTATTTCTCTACTCTTATGTGTGTCATGTAAGCCAAATGGGAGCGTGCATGCTTAACACAAACACTGCATGAAATTCAAATGAAAACCTTAGTACACTTATCTTACCACATGTCATAGTTTTAATAAAGCAGTTATTTCCTATAAATTGTACACATAATGCACAGAAGTGTTTGCCCATCTCTATTTTTCTAAGAAAACAGTAACGATGAGATGATTCCTTTGTGCAATGGGAGATCTCTGAAGAATGCTTCCAACTCTTTCATATTTTTCATTTAAGGCAAAGAAATACATGAATATAGTTTTAAAAGTCAAACAATTCTATGCAGCTTACAGCAAAAACTGAAGTCTTTTTCTCTCTCCTTCCCTACGCCATAGTCCCCCTCCCAACTCTTCTAACACTTTCTTCTGGTGTTTACTTCCATATTCATAAATACCATGTCTATACTGCCTTGCCTTGATTTGTCAATTTAGACATGATTTCTTGGCTTCTACTATAAACAATAAAGATTTACCTCTTTTATACTACACGTAACCTCATCCTCTCAAAATTATAATTTTTGGTTAATATTCAGTGTTTGCATTCTGAAGACTATACACATGCTCTTTCCTGCTGAGCCACAGGAATATTATTATTGCATTTCTTGCATGTATAACAATTGTTTTTACTGAGGTAAATAATTGAGTTGTTTTCCATTTGCTTAGTCTTCTATGTACTAAACAACAATCTATGCCAAACTTTCCTAAAACCATCTGTCAGTATAAGCATATCAGGATATCTCTCAGTTCCACTCTTTCTAGAAACCTAACCACAGCCCTCCAAGCTCTAGTCCACGTGGCTACCTTGGCCCACACAGATGTCATCCTGGGATCTCCTTCTCATCACCTGGAGATTCCCCTTACTGCATTCCTGTGTTGATCCCTCGTTTCCTGATCTCACATCTTTGTTCTCGACTTATGCTTCCATTTGGGGAAAGCAATCTTCTAGTAGTTCCTGAGAAAGGGTGCATGGGAGCTCGATTTTCTGGGATCCTCCATGTCCAAAAACATCTTTATTCTGCCTTCACAGTGAACTGGAAATTAGCCTGGGGGAAGGTCCCCCAGTTTCCAGCGTTGCTGGAAGTCCATCACGACTGTGATTCCTGATCATCTGTAACCTGTTTTTACCTCTCTGAAAGCCTGTAGGATCTTCTCTTTCTCTCTTCTGTTCTGAAGTTTCTATGGGTCTTTTTTATTTCATTGTTCTGGACAGGTATCCAGCAGAATCTTTTAATCTTGATATTTGCATGTTCCTTCACTCTAAGACACAGTCTTTCATAATCTCCCTCCATTTTATCTGTGTTCCTACTGCTTTCCGTTCTTTTGCCATAATCGTTCTACTGCCTTGAAGATTTCAACTTTGTCTTCTAACCTTCCTACTGAAGTTTTTTTTCTCTTTTTAATTTCTGCTGCCATATTATTTAGTTTAAGAGTTTCTTTGTTTTAGAATGTTCTTTTTTTCAAATGGCATCCTATTCTAATTTAATTGCTCCCTTATCTTCTCCTACTTTTTGAGGATATTGATTACAAATGTTTTATAGTTTCCTGCTTTGAGCACTGCCTTTATTTCTCCAAGTGTCTTTTTGCATTTGCGTTATGTCTTTGTCTCTCATGTTAGACGTGTTCTTCAAATGCCTGGTGCTCCTTGCTGTTCATTCATATTTTAAGAGTGGGTCCCCAAAAAGCCTACTGGAAGATCATGAGTGGCAGGAGCCTTTACTATGGGGTGATCAGGTGAGGACCCAGGTGTTGTGCCGGAGAACCCCCAAACATCAATATCTGTAGGTATTTTCTTTTGGTCTTGTCTCCTCAGAGAGGAATCTCTAACCTGCTGGGGACTGGGGGTCCTGGTGAGTTGGGTTCTAAGCTTGACCACTAAGAATTCTAAGGCGTCCTTGGGATCTCACTGCTTCACAGGCCCTATGTTCCCATTTCTAACTGCAGCTAGTGGCCCCAGTTTCAGTGCTTCTCTGGTTCACCCTTTCCTTATAGAAGCCTCCCATCTTCTTCGGGGAGGAGGAGTCACCTCCCTGCACAGGCTGGACAAGGTATCAGGAAGTCTCATGTCTCCTATGACAGCCGTTCAAATAATCTTCTTATTTCTTCAACCACACCCCCATATTCCTGCCACCTGAGCTATCTGGTGTCTCGAATTTCCAAGCCTTTCTGGGGGGTGGTTTACAGCACAAATCCTCACAGACACTTGGTAGAAGAGAGAAAACAGAAACCTCATCAATGTATTAGTCAGGATTGACCAGGCTATGCTGTAAACAAACCACCCCAAAATCCCCATGGCCTAAAACAGCGAAGGTTGATTCTTCTCTCACAGCACAAGTCCTGCACAGGTCAGCAGGTACTCTGCTCATCGTGGTCAGGCAGCACCTGTGCTGACAGAGGCGCCGCCATCTTGTGATGCTGCCATCTTAACATGAGGGGTTTGTTTCCATGGGGGAACAAAGTGTGGTCTTAGCTACTCCCGCTTATAAGCAACACACTTCGGTGCTCACATTTCACTGGCCATGCCTAACTTCTAGGGGATGAGGAAGTGTAATCCTTCCTGTGTTTGAAGACAGAGTAGAACTGGAAATACTGGGAGCACTGGAAATACTGGAGCACTGGGAAATACTGGGAGCACTAGGAGCAACTGGAAATACCTCTACCACAGCCAGTCACCACTTTGGTGTTCCAAAATTTTGTCGTTCTCATCTGCTGCTATTTCCTCTGTCAGTCTTTGTGCTTTGTATTATTTTACTGTCACTTTATTGGAGTTTTAGGAGAGAACAGAGATAAATGCCATTTCAGGTTGCACAACACACCACTCAAAGTAGCCAAACATCCCCATTGCCACTGTGTGCTTGCTAATATCAATCTCTGAGCCTACTGTGATTTTGATTTTGCTGTCTACTCAGAATGAGTCTGCTGCCTGAAGGGATCAGTAGGCTGTGGCCTTGCAGAATTGGTCAGTCATTATCAATACATTTCAAGATGGGGATTGGGAGACAGTTATTAAACATATACCTGGAAAAGTGAAACTTCTTACTAGAAGGCAAAAAGCATAAGTATTTCTTCAAAATTTTGTTCAATTTTATTTTTTTCTTTTTAAAAATCCTTATGCATCCTAATTTGTCCTAGAAATTTTTGGAAAACAATTATTTTCTCTCAGTGCTGAGCATCTGTGTTTGGTACATTCTTATGGATGAACAATCCTATTTTCTCATTCTGTACAATTCACCAGCAAAGATATGCCAGTTTGCTCCAAGTGTAAGGTGCAGAAGTTTTGGGGCAGTTAAAAGTAGTGTTAAAAGCAGACTTAGATATTAGCAATGATCTCTGGTGAGTGGTAATACAGGTGTCTTTTATTTCCTTACTTGCTTCACTGCAGTTTCTGATCTTGCCATTTTGAGAATGTACTGTTTTTATAATAAGAATTCCAGAGCCACTTCTGCAGGTCCACTGACGATAATCACAGTGGGACAAATCCTTTTGTTAAACTGTATTTATGCTAATAAAAGATTTAGTTAAGTCTCAAATCCACAGCCCTTACATGGGGAAATTGCCCAGATAATACATTTTTTTTCCTTTATATCAG
Organism: Indri indri; assembly: GCA_004363605.1. Taxonomy (NCBI): domain Eukaryota; kingdom Metazoa; phylum Chordata; class Mammalia; order Primates; family Indriidae; genus Indri; species Indri indri. The sequence continues at coordinate 9,417 of RJWJ010019227.1, read as the reverse complement.
TTTTTCTCAACCTTTCATGTGCTTAAGAATCTCAGGGAGAATTTACAAAACATAATAACAAGACAGATCACTGGGCCCCATATCAGTTATTCCGGTTTGGAAAGGAAGGGCAGTAACTTGCATCTTTAATAAGTACTTCCCAGACAACTTCAGACCACACTGCTTTTAATAGCGCCTTTGCCTTTTTGTAACAGCATACATGGAGAATGAGTGTTCAGTAAATATTTTTTGATGCTGAGGTGGAAATCAATAGAACATATATACATTCCTTCCTTCCCATGATATCATCAAAGCAAAGGGACAGCAAATGAAGGTCTTTCCTATAAATATGGCATGACAGATGAAATACAACCCACAAATTCAAATGGCTTAAAAATGACTGGTGGAGTATTTTAAAGCACAGGTTTTTGGTTTTGCTTTGTATTAACTATTCATAACCCAGTAAACCCTACCTGCTGATTTCTCAGCATCAAGCTGGATTTCTGACAGTGTGGGTTCCTAAAGTATGCTTCAGTGTTCTATAATTAATTCTACCTTTTGAATGAAACATCATGCAAGAGATTAAGTTGTTCTCCAAGTTCAGTGAATAAAAGCCAGCTCCTGGCCCTACCATGGCTGTGCTATGGGCTCATCGTGAGGCTGCGACGTGGTTAAGCAGGTCATTTCAAGGAGCTGATACACCTGAGGAAGCTGAAGGAAGAGGCCAGCATCTGGACCAATTGCTCCTGTAGCTTTTCCTCTGATGGCTTTCCAAGTTTCTAAAAGGATGTAAAAACCGGCCTCTTGCCAGCTCCCTACTTTTGAAAACCTGCTTCATTTCCACCTCATTTGCAAAATGCTGCAGTCCCTCCTAGCTAGGAGGAACTTGGAGACAGCTGGAAGTCAAGGAGAATTCTGCATGTGAGTGCACCTGTTTTTCACTGAATTAGAAGCCTAGAGAACAGAGGAGAGCTACAGGGCAAGTCTGAACTAACAAACCCAATGCTGCCCCCTTGCTGGGGAGGATGCGCTTCTCTGGCCTACTGGTTTCCAACCTTTCCTTAAAGGTGACAGCAGTTTAATCGGCTGACAGCAAATGTTGATTATTACTAAAAGAAGAAGTTAATGCTACCTCTCTGACCTGCATAGTCCTGTGTATAAAGAACATGAACAAACAGCTTACAATAACGGTTTCTCACTCCAAAAGATATATATTGAGAAACAGCCTGGTGCAATCATAAAATGCAGAATTAAATGAAATTGATTTTAACCTCTTGACCCTCTCTTACTCCAAGATCCACTTTTAAATGAAATTGCTTAAAAATTATTCAAGAGAATGGAAAAGTGAGAGTCAGAGCAGAAAGGGAATCTTTATAGCAAGGCAGCAGGAGCAAAGGTTAGTCTTCTTGATTTATTTTGAACAGATTGTGACACCTAGGCTGGCTATATTATCAAATTTCTTAGGTATTTCAAAAATGGAAAATAAAATGTCAACAGTGGCATCAATAGCTTTGTGTTACTCTTCACAATGAAACACAATTTGGTTTAAAACTGAAAACATGTCTTTTGTAAAGTGGGAAGGATGCCCTAGTATGACCAGAAGTGAAAATTAAGCACCTATGAAACTCACAATGAGGCACAGGGTGGGTGGAAAAAAAAAAAACAAACCTGCAGACACCCCTGGCAGGAAAAGGCTCAGAAGGATTTCGCTTCCCAAAGAGAAATCCTAAACCGCCTATCCCACATCTTTAAGAGATTACTTTAAGGCAGTAGTTCTCTAATTGTGGTCCTGGGACCAGCAGCATCACTTGGGAACTTGTTAGTGACAATGTTGAACTTTACCTGAGCTCTGCAAACCAGAAACACAGGGAAGGTTAAGAAATTCCCTCACCCTTTTGTGTCCTTTTGTGTCCTGGGAAATGGCTTACAGCAAGGAAACCCCCTTGCCCACATTACTTAGATAAGACTCAAAGATGCCCCCTTGTTTACCTGTGACAAAGCCAGACACAGACCCTCTAAATTCCCATTCTTTGCCTCATACATGATTAGCTGAACTGCTTGTTAACCAAGCTTTGGTTAAGCTTCTCTCCTTCCCCTAGGTGCATGAACTCTGGTCAGCATACAACCACTCCTAGGATTAAAGTCTTAATGTGTTCAACTCACATCCTTTTCATCCCACTTTCTCACACCCTGTTCTTTCTAGCCTTGGCTACTCCTTCCTATAAACAAACAAACAAACAAAAAAACCCGTTTGTCTAACCCTAAGGCACTTGCAGATCTTATGGTCAGAGGTTCTCCTATGGCAATAGCCCTCCCCTTAATGGAATAGTATCTTTCTCCCCTTTGCAATAAACCCTTTCCAATAAAGTCTCTCCTTACTCAGCCCGGACTTGATCTTTATTAACATTAGAAATACCAATTCTCGGGCTTCATCCTAGACCTTCTGAATCAGAAACCGAGGGGCGGGGGACGGTGTGCCCGGGAATCCATTTCTCAGCAAATCCCCAGGCACAGCGTGGGAACCACCGATTTACAGCATCCCGCTGAGGGTCTGATGAGCGGATTCAACACTCCGTCCCGCTGGTGTTTCACTCACGGGAGCTTAGGTGCAGGCTGTTTCTGAGGCTAAGGGTGGAAAGGTTCTTAGCGTCCCCACAGACCATTTATCCTATAAAGTCGTTTCCCAATGCCACGCAAGGCCACAGAGCGCCGTCTCCCCGCCCGGCCGCGCTGTGGCGCTGAGCAAGCCCGAACCCGCACAGACTTACATCTCCGTCCATCGGCCTCTGGTCGTCACAGTCCCTCGTGGGACTAATGTCCTGGCGCATGACCCAGATGGGCTCCTTGGGCTCGTCGGGGGTGTAAGGCGAACGGATGGTCCTGGTTTTCACCTCCTCGATGGCCTCCTTGATGTCCTTGATGGCCAGCGAGATGGCATCCCTCTTCTCCTTGCTGTACCGCTGCCCCGCCTCGCCGCCGCCCACGGGGCCCACCGCCCGCTGCTGCCCCGCGGGGGCCTGCAGCCCGGGGCTGTCGGGGCGATCCCCACCTGGGGTGGGGGCGCGCTCCAGGTCCTGCTCGGCCTCGGGCATGTCCTCGGCCGCCTTGTCCAGGCTCTGTGAGCTCATGCTCTGCTTGACCTCGGCCACGATCTGGTCGATGTCCTCCTCCTGCTCATAGCTGTCCATGCGCGGGTAGGGCGCGAACTCCGCCTCCTTCTCGGGGCTGTCGGACTCGCCATCCGAACGCTCGTCGTAGTGGTGCAGCCGCGCGCCCAGGGCCTCCTGGCGGTACGCGGCCGCCTCGTCGTGCTCCTGCTCGTAGAGCCGCAGGCCGTCGCGCGCGTCCAGCTCTGGCGCGTCCCCGATCTCCTCGTACACGTGCTCCTGGAGGCCGCCGTAGTCGGCATAGGGCTCGGCGTAGGGCTCGTCCTCGCCGCGGTGGAAGAGGCGGTGCGTGTAGACGTAGCCCGAGTAGGCCGCGTTCATGGCCTCCTCGTGCTCCAGCGAGTGGAAGTGCAGGTGGTTGGGCAGCGCGCGGCGGTGCGTGGCCTCGGCGTGCTCGGCCTCCGCCTGCTCCGTGTACTCCTCGGCCTCGGGCCGGTACTGCACGGCGTACGCGCTCTCGTCCTCAGGGTCCTGTGCGCGCTCCGCATCGTAGCCGTCGCGGGCCGCGGCGATCACGTCGCCCTCGGCCGTGTCCGTGTGGTTGTGGAAGCCGCTCTCCGTGCTGGCCGAGCGCGCCAGGCACTCCCCGCGCTCCTCCTCCTCCTGCCCGAGCTGGGCGCGGAGGTCCTCGATGGCGCGCCCGCGCTGGTGGCGGCCCGCATAGTGCTGCTGTGGCTGCTGCTGCTGCTCCTCTTCCACCTCTGGGTGCTCCAGGTCGGCCTCCACCGACTCGTTCACCTCCCCACCTGCCGCCTCGTCGGTCACCTCCACCTCCGCAGACCCCTCCAAGTGGTTCATGGTGGGCGTCGGGGACGGCTGGGAGAGAGGCTGGGCCTGGCTCACTGCGCTCTCATTTTGCTCCACTGGGCTGGGAAAACAAGAAGAGGAGAGGCTATTTCGTGGTTCATACTGTAGTGAGGAGGAGAGTACCAAGATGGCCATAAAAACAGCTGCTATTGATCCCTTTTGAATCTGGGTCAATTAAAAAGTGACTGCAAATTTAAACTCAATCTGACAGCACACACATAGCTCATTTTCTTCATAGCATGCACCATAATTTATAATTACATATCTACTCGTTTAATTGCTTATTGGCTTTCTCCCTTCCCTACCCCGCGGATTGAGAGCCTCGTGAACGTTTTGTTCTCCACCGTGCGTACCATTCAGGTTCCGTTTCTGATGCACATGAGTAAAGAGTACTACTAAACTGAATGGGCCAAGTGGCACATTTTCCATCTGCTAACATATAAATCTCTCCATGTTAAACTAGGATTCTAGATATTTTAGAAACAACTCTTTCAATAAATTTCACGGAAAAATAATCTACAAGTGGCTACAAGTATGCAGGCATTCTGAGGGAGGCTATCAACTATGGATGGGTTCCCGCCCTGCCTCTGGCATTGCTGACCTCGTTACATTGGGCAAGTGGCTTTATTTTCTGAACCTCCACGATGAGACTGGATTCATTTCCTACATGCAGGATGTTAACAGTTAGGACAGAGGGTAAAAGAGACTCTCGTGGTCAAATAAGTATGGAAAATGCTGGGTTACAACTGACTGTTCACTGTCAATATTCAAAGGGAAGAAGATAAGGGATGCAGGGTTTCCCTAATTTGTTTGACCAGGAAACACTTTTTTCTTAGAGGCCAGAGTTCTGACAAACACAGCTGGTCTAATACAGTCAGGCGTATTGTGGGTTCCACATGCAGGGGTTCAACCAACTGTGGGAGAAAATATTTGGGGGAAAAATGCAATAAAAAATAATACAAAAAATATAGTATAATAACTATTTACATAGCATTTGTATTAGGTATTATAAGTAATCTAGAGATGATTTAAAATATATGGAAGGATGTGCATAGGTTATATGCAAATACTATGCCATTTTATATAAGGGACTTGAGCATTCACAGGTTTTAGTATCTGCTGCAGTCCTAGAACCAAACGCCCACAGATACCGAGGGAGGACTGTATTCATTTCCTCCGTATACCCTGGATCTAAAATACTATGATTTTATGAATTACCATTATAGCTGGAACTGGATAACATGGCTAATTTTAAAAAAGATACGTAGGTCTCTTTACCTATTTCTGGAGAAACTTGTAGCTATAGAGATAGATTTGGTTTCAACCTCTCTCAGTTCTTCTTATCACAAGATAGCTTTATAGCATAATCTGTGCACAGTGTATAGAAATAGACACAAAGAATGTAAAGAACAACAACGAGACAGGCAGGAACCATTTGCTTTCAAGATACCTGTGGTAAATGGGCTTAGCAACATGTGTAAACTGTACTTATTGTGTTCTGGAGAGCCCCTCTTAGGAATGGACAAAATTTTTTTTTTTTTCCCCCTCCTAGACAGGGTCTCACTCTGTTGCTCAGGCTAGAGTGCAGTGGCATCATCGTAGCTCACTGTAACCTCAAACTCCTGGGCTCACGCGATTATCCTGCCTCAGCCTCCCAAATAGCTGGGACTACAGGCACGTGCCACGACACCTGGCTGATTTTTCTATTTTTGGTAGAGATGGGGTCTCGCTCTTGCTCAGGCTGGGGACGTGAACTCTTAAATGTAATAGCAGACAGCTCCAGGAGGACCAGGGACATCTGATTGACTCTCTGGGTTTGGGACGTATTATATTCTACTCAACTCCCCACCACAACCACAGCAATTTCCTTCAAGCATTTGTGACAGTCCTGGTAGTGAAGGAGGCCATTGTGGAGCTGCCAAGTCTACCTCCAAGCAGAAGTATCACGTTTCCCTGATTCTCTGATGCATCCACCCCTGACTGACACTAGAAGAAAACAATCATGGTTTACCAGAGAAGAACAAGCCTTATTGCTTCCCTGCTTGACACTAGTCCCACTTCATATGAATTATACCCAGCCTCTTTGGAAAAACTGTGGGCTCCTCTCATTAACTCCTGAAAACAATGACTGTGGACTCGGTATGAGAAAGTCTTCCAAAAGTGAGAATCTCCCTTGGGACTCAGATGGATGCTTACTGCTCTGAACAGAAGAGGCAAGTGTTGGTGCTGAGGACCGACCACCTGGTTAAGTGGCCTCCAGTGGATTATGGAAAAAAATACTCAATTCAACACACACATGAATAGAATAGTGTGCTCAAGTTTCCTTTGTAAGGACTCTCTAGAAAAGAACATAAAGACTTCATTAAAGGTACATTGGTTCCTTAATGTACAAATCTAATTCTAATGAACACAAAACAAACATTCACAGAGAGAGACAGCAACATATCACTGACTTCCCTGGGTACTGCTACCCTGACATGTCTCAGCTGTGTGTGGTCAGTGTTAGAAATATAATAACAAAACCATATAAAGCACCTAAATGGCCAAGAATTCATGAAAACCATATGTGGAACTGATGAAAATTCTGCCTTCAGTGAAAATGGCTCTTTCTCTTTTAGCTTGAGGAAAATATATTGACATATATATTAAAAAGAAATTTTAGCTTATTCTGGGTCAAAATCATATCTGACCAGTGAATGGTCCCCTCTCATAAATCACTTATTGATTCAAAGGAAATGGCACTTCCACACACGTCCATACACTAAATCATCGTAAAGAAAGTTCTCTGGGGAAAAATACTGTTAAAATAATGTAGTTTCGGTACAATGAAGCTTTCTGTTCACTAAGTACATTCTCCTTACACCCCTATCCCCAAACCTCAAGGGAGTATTTATGCATACAGTGTATTTCACTGACCATTATAGTTTCAAGAATATGGTTTGGGTTGTGGTATTGCAACTTGTTAATGAGTAACAGACAGTGCCTTTCAGGGTTTCCCTAGGACAAAGGTAACTGGCAACTTTTAAGGGAAGAGCTAAAGTTGATGGTCAGGTCCACCACCAGCACACGAGAGGGCTGTTCTCTATACCCTGGCAACACTGGGAGTGGTATTTGTAAAAAAACATTGAGGCTGCTTTTTAAAAATGTCAGGTTATTGTGGGAATATATACTGGTATGACCTTTTTGAAAAGCAATTTGGCAAGATGAATTAAAGTCTTCAAAAGGTTACCTACCTTTTGCTCCAGTAATTCTTAGAGAAGTCTAAAAAGAAAAACTCAGATGTAGACAAAGTTGTTTCCCACAGTATCTGCTTCAAAAGCAGAAATTATAAACACTAAATATTAAGCACTAACATTTATTAAGTACTTATAAATACGGTGCTCAGCATGTTAGCATCATATTGCAATCCAGGAAGATTTGGGGATTTTCTTGCTGGGCTCAACCAGCCACAGCTGAAGAAATCACACCTCCTTACCCTCCCTGCTGTTCAGCTCCCAAACCTGGCCCCTTCCCGTATTCCTGTATGGAACAGCACCATCAGCCTCCCATTGGAGCATCTCTTTTCCTCATCTCCTTCCCCAAACTGATGTCTGAATCCCTTGTCTTAATAACTCTTGGATCATCCTCACCACCACTGTTCTGTCTTGTTCTGTCTTGCCTACACAGTTGTTTCCTTGACTCTGAGGGCTCAGCCCCCTCCCCACGGCCAACCTGATGATCTAAAATACAAATACAAATCCCGACATTCTACTCCTCAGCCTCTTCAGTGATTCCCCTCTAGTGCCTAGTACCAATGCTTCCCTAACCATGTGCCAGCCACTACTGCGTATTTTCCACATAACAACTCATTCAATCCTCACGCTGGCCACTGAAGAGAGGACTGTCATTATCAGCTCTTTTGAACATGAGGAAGTGGAGGCACAGGGAGGTAAGGCGATTGCCCCAGGCTGCACATCTGGTGAGGGATGGCCCTGGCCTTTGATCCCTGCTTTCTAGCTCTAGGGTCTGGACTCTTGGGTCCTATTCCTGGCAAACCAAGCCCTTGGGCCACTTCACCCCTCCAGCTTCATCTCCACACTTCACCCTGCACCCTGCGTCCTAACAGCCAAAGTCCTGGAGCTGGCCCTAACCACCGTCCCCATTCTTAGGGTATTTTTTTTACCTATAACTTTTCTTTGGTGAGTCTCTCTTGTCTTTCCCAGGGCAAGTTCATACTTAATAAGCATCTATTAGGTGCCAGTCTCCAGGCAACATCCTAGGCACTGGGGCAGGGCAGTGAGCATGCCAGATGAGGCTTCCTCACCCGCAGGAAGCCCCCGTGCTAGCACATGGGGGAGGGCACAGGGAAAGAAGAGGGGCCGACAATAATGATGAACGTAAGTAAACAAGGTAACTTCACAGTGAGACATTTCATGGAGAAAACACAACGGGGCAATGGCATAAAAAGTGACTGAGGAGAGGGTGTTACGCAGATAGTGGCCAGACGATGAGATATTTGAGCTGAGGTCTGAATGGTCAAGAAGGAAGAAGCCTGGTAAAGATCTGGACTTGCTGTGTTCAAAGACAGAAATAATATTTGTGGACAGGTGTGGAGTAAGGGACCGTGTGGTGGGAGATGAGGATGATGGGAAGGGGCCGAGTCGGGCAGGGTCGGCTGCGGCATGGTCAAGGGTGTGGATTTTATTTCGAGTGCAGTGGCATGCTGCTGGGACTCTAAACAGGGGATTGATAAGGCCTGACTAATCCCTCCCTTTGTCCCCCCTGTCCTCTGTCTCATTATTATATATATAATTTATTACAGCACCTGTCATTCTGAGTAACAATTCTTTATAAATATGAAGTCCTGGGGAAAAGAGGTCCTGTCATTTATCTTCGCTTTCACAGTGCCAAGCACAGAGGGTATACAGTAGGTAGGTAAGGGTTTTCTAGTGATTAAAAAATAAAAAAAAAATCTTCATCCCCTACCTCTCTCACCCAATAGCTGGGGCTTTCTAGACATCGGCACGATCGGCCTTTGGAGAAGAATTCATCTCTTCTTGCCATCCTGGATCTTTGCTGTTCTCATCCACCCATGCAAACTGCTTCACCTTCTTCTGATGCTTTAAGTGCCCCAAGAACGCTAATGATCCAACCATCTCCTACCTCTGAGTGTGTTGATCCAGTTAGCATTTATTGCACATGTACGAGGCACTGAGCAGGGCAAAAGGGATGCAAAAATTTCTAAACCTGCCTTCGGGACAGACAGTTTCAATAATTCTAATGCCTGGTGATAAGTGTGAAACAGAAGTAGTTTCAAAATACCAAAAGAGCCTGGAGTTAAAACAATGACAACTGCGTCACCCCGTGAATCACATTAAGTGCTGCTGTTCTTATGGGTTCTGGATTTCTCGAGCTAGTAAGCATCCTAGGTAAGCCAAGGAAAGAAGTGCCACCATCCAATCCACGTCCTTGCTTAGGCCCCACG